>PVIH01018571.1:17233-38166 GCA_004025045.1 Sigmodon hispidus
TAAATAAACTCAATATGGCTCCTTGGCAAAAAAAAAAAAAAAAAAGAAAAAAAGAAAAAAAAAAAAGAAAATCAGTTGCAGGGTTTGCAGAGATGATGGGAACAAGATGTAGTAGATTCTCCAGAACTGTGCAGGTGGAAAGTATCTTCCAGATAGATATGAAGTTAGCTTGGCATGAGACAAGTTCTCCAGCTCAGTATTCACAGCACAAGTGATGTAAAAAGGGATGTTTTGATATGATGTGTGTGTGTGTGTGTGTGTGTGTGTGTGTGTGTGTGTGTGTGTAGACCACAGTGCCGATGTACATGCTCATTTGGGAACCAGTGGTCTGGCTTTTTTCTCTACAAAACTCTAGTGCATTTTTTGAGGTAGGGTCTCTTACTAAATCTCTGGTTTGGTTAGAGTAGCTAGTCTGCAAGCCCCTAAGATCTCCCTATTTCCAAACACAGCTCTGAAGTATTATATGTAGGCTGGGAATCCAAACTCAGGTCCTTTATCCACTGAGACATTTTTCTAGCCCCAAGACACTCAAAGGATTTGATGGTTGGGGTTTTTCAAGATTTATTTTAGTCTTGTATGTATACACGCATGTATCTGTGTATGAATGTATGCACATGTGTGTGCAGTGCATTCAGAGGCCAGAAGAGGAAGTCAGATCTAAATCAGGAGTTACAGGTAGTGGTGAGCTGCTGGTTGTGAATGTAGGCAACCAACCTCTCATCCTCTTCAGGACTTTCAGTCACTAAGCCACCTCCCTAGCCCTTGGTTTGTTTGGTTCTGTTTTTTGTTTGTTTATGAATAATGCTAAATAAATACCTTTTCTTTAATTTTTTATGCAGTGATGAAAGGAATAATATAATACTATATCCCTTGTGGGAACTTCTTTCTATCCTCCACACTTATATTTTATATATTTGTGCAGTCTTCTAATGAGCCCTAATATTAAAACACTCAGCACAACAGGAAGAAATGGAAATGGCTTCCATTTGATGAAGGGCAGCTGAAAATTAGGTCTTCAGCCAACTTCACCAAATGACCAAAGACTGAAAGAGGGCCAGAGAGATGGCTCAGTGGGCAAAGGTCCATGCTGCCGAGCCCATCAACCTGAAATTAATCCCCAGGACCCATAAGATAGGAAGAGAGAACCAATAGGTTTCTCCAGATAGTATACTGGGATAGCTATGGTTCAATAAAGAGAGAACTAATTATTGTACCTCACACAAAAACTAACATAAATGAAGCCACAGGTCTAAGAGCAAATCTCAAAGGGATGTAATTTGTAGACAAGCAGACCCACACAGAAGACAGGTAAATAATCATCAGACCTGACACTGACAGCACAATCATTAAGAAGGAAATGGATACAAAAGGAGAGAAGGAGATGGGCCATACACAGTAGCTATGGGCTAGCTAGAGGGGAATGCATGGCCAAGAGGCAGCTCAGTATCCTCAGTGTGCATCACCACACAAATCTAGACTTGTGATAAACCATACTGTACCACACAGACATAAGAAAGGACTCATGAAACATGAAATGTAAACACATTCTAGATGAGAGCTGAGTCCTCCAACTAGATTACAATAATATAGTATGTTTATATTTCTTCAAGCTATTATTAGTATTAGCAAAATGAATACACAAACCCTGTTAATTGTGGAAGCCTGTGAATCTGTGTTTCTTTCATTTTAAAAAATTTAGTATGTAGACAGGAGGTGGCAGTGCATGCCATTACCCCAGAACTCAGGAGGTAGATGCAGTCGAATCTCTGTGAGTTTGAAGACAGTTGGACTACGGAGTGAGTTCCAGAACAGTTAGGACTGCTACACAGAAACTTTGTTGTGGAAAACCCAAAATAAATAAACAAAAAGCAAATGGCCAGCATAGCTGGGTGGTAGCAGTGGCATATGCCTTTAATCCTAGAACTTGGGAGGAAGAGGCAGGTAGAGGCAGGCAGATCTCTAAGTCTGGGAGAGTCTGGTCTATAGATTAAGTTCCAGGACAGTCAAAGCTCCATGTCTCTAAAAAAACCAAACCAAGCAAACAAAATAAATTCAATAGGTAAAGCATAGAGGTTTGCATTATTTTTTTTAAAGCTTTATTTATTTATTTGCCTTGGTGTTTGCCTGGAACTGGAACTACAGACAGTTGTGAGCTGCCATGTGGGTGCTGGGAATTGAACCCGGGTCCTCTGGAAGAGCAGACGGTGCTCTTAACCGCTGAGCCATCTCTCCAGCACCCGAGGTTTGCATTATTAAGGGGGGAGTCTGAAGAGATGTCTCAACAGTTAAGGGTGATTGTACTTTTGGAGGACCAGGTTCAGTTCTCAGCACCCATGCCAGGTCACTTACAACTGCTTTAAACGCCAGATTCAGGGGACTCTCACACCCTTTTCTGACCTTTACAGGAACCTATACATATATGACATTCACTCATATAGACACACAAAAGCCAAAAATGAATCTTTAAAACTCTGAAATTTAAAACAAATGTTACATACCCGACGGTTTGTGAAGACAGTATGGAATTCCTTCACTAGTACATTCTTGAGAATCTCTGTGTCTGTGATAGCTAACACAGGTGTTCGACCATCAAACAACCTGTGTGGAGAAAACAGCAGATTAACCCAAGCCAGGTTCTGAAGTGGGAGCCCCATATCCAGGCTTTGGTTCTCATGTTATGTGACCCTCATTCTGGTCATGCAACATGTTGTCACAGGAGTTCCCAGTCCAGCTTAGGGCATCTGACCACAGATACAGTGGAGTTTTTGTAAAGTGACAGGTGAGGTCATTCAAGACTCAGGGAGTCACTTAAAAATGAAATAGTTTCTTGTAGAGTCATTGTATAAACATTTGAATAAAAAGTTGTTTCTTACTGTATCTAAGGCAGAATGTATTAGTTGTTTGTTGAAGGTACCTAGACCTTGAAGAAATCATAGTAGAGAACAGTGATTTTTAAAACCATTTATAGAGTTGTTTTTCTGAAGAAGTTTTCTGTCTTTTGCATGACTTCAGTTGCAAGACTATCCAGGCATGCTTGAAATATTTGGTATGCTAATTGGGTCTCGAGTTATTGAATACTGCAAATCGTGGACAATGACTGAGGTTGCAAGAGTGTGATATTTTCTTTTGGAGAACATATAGAATAGATCAAATGGGCTTTGGTATGAGAAGCTTGCTGTACCCCAAACACAACTTTTGTGTATGATCAGTAAATATACTTCTAAACTGAGCTTCTATGTTCTTTTCATAGAAACTGTTCCTCCCTGCCACCAGAGAGCCTAAAATTAAATTCTGGAGTGACTCTTTATTTGAATATCCCATGTAATACAAAACACCTGACAACATTTCCTAAAGACATAATTAGAAATAACAGAATTTTTAAGTCTAGATGCATGTATGTAAGACTTGCTTATACCATTCTCTATGATTTTTGCATATCTAAAATATTGCAAGGGACTGGAGTGAAGGCACCAGAATTAAGAGCACATATTTTTTCTTGCAGAGGACCTGAGTTTGGTTCCCAGCACCCAGGTTGAGTGGCTCATGTAGGGAGTTGCATTGTACCACACCCTAAAGGTTCTGGTTTCCGCCTTCCACCTTTCTCGATGGTCAGTGCTCTCGGGAGTAAACAACTCCTTATTGGCTGTAGGCGAGGATGGTGGCTTGCTTCCGGCGCCTGGGGACCTATGGGCAATGTCTACGTGGCTTACCGGGATTGGAAGCCCAGAGGGTATTTAGCCACGAGTAAACTTCCCCCCCTCCCCCCCGGGGTCTTTCGTGAGAGAGTGAGTCGTTCGTCATATGTCTGAGAGTGAGAGTAAGTGAGTGAGTGAGAGACAAGAAGATAATTAAAGGCCCGAATAAACTGCAAAGAGAAGGATCCGGTGTTGCATGTTCCTTGCAGGACGAGGTGGTGCGCGACAGGCTCACAGACACCTGTAACTCCAGCTCCAGGGGCCTTGATCCAATGCCTTTGACTTTCATGATCATCAGCATTCATGTACAGATATACACAACACACACACACACACACACACACACACACACACACACACACACACTTAAAAGTAATAGAAATAGATGTTTAAAAATGAATTATTGGGGACAGAGAGATGGCTCAGGGGTTAAGAACACTGGCTGATCATCCAGAGGACCCAGGCTCAATTCCCAGCACCCACATGGCAGTTCACCCTTATCTGTAACTTCAGATCCAGGACTTCTGACACCCTCACACAGACATACATGCAGGCAAAACATCAATAAACATAAAATAAAAATAAATTTAAAATAAATACAGAAAATATTAAGGTAAAAATTAAACCCTTAAAATATTAGTATCAATATTAAATATTTTAAAATAAAAAGAAATCAGTTATAAATTAAAATTTCAAATTAAAAAATTAATCTTAAAAATAATAGAATATGCCATCCTCTGAGACCTCAGCTGTTCCCTGAGACACAGTCACCACCTATACCAACTGGACCAAGAGGTAAATAACAGGTCTCTTGACTGGACATCCCAGTTTCTAGACCCTAGATCCAGGGGCACACTCTGTGCCCTCTCCACTTATCACAGCTACAATAGCCAGTCAGCAGGCAAAGCTCCTGTGGGCAGGCCACACCCCCCTCCATTGGACTCTGTGATCCACAAGTCCTACTCCATTCCCCAAACACAGCCATCCACCACTGCATTAGGGGCCCCTGGAGGCACAGGCACTGTCTGCACCAATTAAAGGAAGAGATAGGTAGACACCAGTGCAAGAATATATTTAACAACATAAAGAACAATTTGACACCACCAGAACCTAGTGCTTTTACAGCAGCAAGCCCTGGACATTCCAATGTAGAGGTAGAAGAAAATGACCTTAAAATAACTTTATGAAGATGATTGAGGCCTGTAAAGCAATCAAACAGGCAAAGAAAATAATTTAAGAATTGAAAATGGAAATAAAGACAATAAAGAAAACATAAACTGAGGGAATTCAGGAAATGAAAAGTATGTATAAACAAACAGGAACCGCAGATGCAAGCATAACCAACAGAATGCAAGATATGGAAGAGAAAAATCTCTGGCATTAAAGATACAACAGAAGAAATAGAATCATTGATCAAAGAAAACACTAAAGCCAAAAAAGTCCTAACACAAAACTTCCAGGAAATCTGAGACATTATGAAAAGACAAAACCTAAGAATAATAAGGATAGAAGAAGAATTCCAGTTCAAAGCCACAGAAAATATATTCAACAAAATCATAGAAGAAAAATTTCCCAGTCTAAAGAAGGAAAGGCCTACAAAGATACAAAGAAGCTTATAGAATACCAAATAGACTGGACCAAAAAAAGTTTCCTTTGCCACATAATAGTCAAACTACATACATACAGAACAAAGAAAGAATATTAAGAACTGCAAAGGAAAAAAGCCAAGTAACTTATAAAGGCAGACCCAGCAGAATAACATCTGACTTTTCAATGGGAGATTCTAAAAGCCAGAAGGTTCTGGAGAGATGTTATGCAGACACTAAGAAACCACAGATGCCAGCCAAGACTACTATACCCAGCAAAACTTTCAATCATCATAGACAGAGATAACAAGATATTCTATGACAAAACCAGATTTAAACTATAGCTATCCACAGACTCATCTCTACAGAAAGCACTAGAAGCCAAACTCCAACCCAAGGGAGTTAGCTACACCCACAAAAATAAAGGCAATAGATAATTCCACAGCAAGAAATTCCAAAGAAGGAAAAAAACCACACACACCCAAGAAATTAGCAATCATTATTCATTAATATCCCTTAATATAAACAGATCTAATTCATCTATAAAAGACCCAGGTAACAGAATGGTTATGAAAACAAGACCCATCCTTCTGCTGCATACAAGAAACACACCTCAACTTCAAAGAAAGACATTACCTCACAGTAAAGGGTTGGAAAAAGACTTTCTAATCAAATGGACTTAAGAAGCAAGCCAATATATCTATCCTCATATCTAACAAAATAGACTTCAAACTAAAATTAATCAAAAGAGATGGAGAAGGACATTTCTTATGCACCACATGAAAAAAATCCATCAAGATGAAGTCTCAATTCTGAACATTTATGCCCCCAAAGAATAAATCTTAAATTATATATCAAACCCCACACACTAATAGTGGGAGACTTCAACACACCACTCTCACTAATGGACAGGTCTGCCAGACAGAAACTTAACAAAGAAATAAGGGATATTGCAGAAGTTATGACTCCAAGGGACTTAACAGACATCTATAGAGCATCTTATCCAAATGCAAAAGAATATAACTTCTCAGCACCTCATGGAACCTTCTCTAAAATTGATCACATATTTGATCACAAAGAAAATCTCAACAGATACAAAAAAATTGGAAAAACACCCTGTATTTTATCAGATCACCAGGCTTAAAGTTAGGCTTCAACAACAACACAAATTATGGAAGCTCATAGAAACTGAATAATGCCTTCCTTTATTTTTTCTTTGAAGTTTTTTTGAATCAGAAATAAGGAAACTAAAGACTTCCTAGAATTCAATGAAAAAAAATGTATAACATATCCATACTTATGGGGTACTATGAAAGCTGTACTAAGAGAAAAGTTCATATCACTAAATGCCTACATAAAGAAATTGAAAAAAATCTCACACTAGTGACTGAATAGCACACATGAAAGCTTTAGAACAAAAAGAAGCAAACTCATCCAGGAGAAATAGATGCCAGAAAATGATCAGATTGAGGGCTGAAATCAATAAAATAGAAACAAAGAGAAAATACAGAGAATCAATTAAACAAAGAATTGAATCTTTGAGAAAAATCAATAAGATAGAAAAACTCTTATCCAAACTAACCAAAAGGCAGAGATAGAGAACATCCATATTAACAAAATCAGAAACAAAAGGGGGGCATAACAACACACTGAGGAAATCCAGAGAATTATCAGGTCATACTTCAAAAAGTTATGCTCAATAAAATTAGAAAATTTAAATAGAAAATGAACAATTTTCTGGATAGGTAATATACACCAAAATTAAATTAAGACCAGATGAACAATTTAAATAGACCTATAATCTCTAAGGAAATAGAAGTAGTCATTAAAAGTCTCTCAACCAAGAAAAGCCCAGGCCAGAGGGCTTCAGTGCAGAATTCTACCAGAATTTCAAAAAAGAGCTAATTTCAATACTCCTCAAATTGTACCATAGAAAAGAAACAAAAGGAACATTGTCAAATTCCTTTTATGAGCTTACAGTTACCTTGATCACCAAAACCACACAAAGACACAACAAAGAAAGACTATTACAGAAAAATATCCCTCATGAACATCTATGTAAATACTCAATAAAATACAGGCAAACCAAATCCAAGAACATAGCAAAGAAATCATCCATCATGATCAAGTATGCTTCATCCCAGGGATGCAGAGATGGTTCAACATATGAAAATCTTTCAATGTAATCCACCTTATATAAAAAACCTTAAAACCCCCACATAATCATCTTGTTAGATGCTGAAAAAGTTTTTGACAAAATTCAACACCCCTTTATGAATAAAAGTCTTGGAGATATCAGGGATACAAGGAACATACCCAAACATAATATAGAGCAATACAGAGCAAGCTGACAGCCAACATCAAATTAAATGAAGAGAAACCCAAAGTGATTCCACTAAAGTCAGAAATAAGACAAGCTGTCCACTCTCTCCATATCTATTCAATATAGTATTCAAAGTTCTAGCTAGAGCAATAAGACAACAAAAGGAGATCAAGGGCATACAAACAGGAAAGGAAGAAGTCAAACTTCTGTTATTTGCAATTGATACAATAGCATATGTAAGTGACCCCAAAAATTCTACCAGGGAACTTCCACAGCTGATAAACACCTTCAGTAAGGTGGCAGGATTCAAGATTAACTAAAAATATCAGTAGGCCTTCTATATACAAATGATAAAGGAGCCAAGAGAGAAATCAGAGAAACGTTACCCTTTACAATAGCCACAAGTAATATAAAATATTTTGGAGCAACTCTAACCAAATAAGTGAAAGTCGTGTATGACAATGACTTTAAGTCTTTGAAGAAAGAAACTGAAGAAGATATCAGAAAGTAGAAAGACCTCCCATGTTCATGGATAGGTAGGATAAACATAAAAAAAAAGCAATCTACAGATTCAGTGAAATCCCCATCAAAATCCTAACACAATTCTTCACAGACCTCAAAAGAACAATATTCAACTTCATATAGAAAAACAAAAAGCCTAGTGTAGCTAAAACAACCCTTTATAATAAAGCAACTTCTAGTGGCATCACCATCGCTAACCTCAAGCTCTACTATAGAGCTATAGTAATAAAAGCAGCTTGGTATTGGCATAAAACTGATACATGGATCAATGGAATTGAGTTGAAGATCCTAACATAATCCACACTCCTATGAACACCTGATTTTTGACAAAGAAGTCAAAATTGTACAATGAAAAAAAGAAAGCATCTTCAACAAATGGTGCTGGTATAGTTGGTATAACTGGATGTCTACATGTAGAAAACTGCCAATAAATCCAAATCTATCACTGTGCACAAAACTCAAATCCAAGAAGATCAAAGACCTCAACATAAATTCAGTTACACTGAACCTGATAGAAGAGAAAGTGACAAGTAGCCTTAAATGCATTGGCTCAGGAGACCATTTCCTAAATATAACACTGTTAGCATAGACACTGAGAGCAACAATCAATAAATGGGATCTCCTGAAACTGAGAAGCTTCTTTAAGGCAAAGGACATGGTAAGTAAGATCAAAACGATAGCCTACAGAATGATCTTTCACCAACTCCACTTCTGACAGAAGGCTGATCTCCAAAATAGACAAAGAATTCAAGAAACTAGACATCAAAGTGCCAAATAATCCAATTAAAAACTGGGGTACAGATCTGTTATAGGATATTATTTTAAGGTGTGTTACTTTTGTTCATGCTCTGGAATATTTGTTTAATTATATAAAGAGGTGTTGCTTTCATTTATGCTGCATGTGTTTAACTCTGTGAAGCTGTGTTACTTGTCTGTCTAAAACACCTGATGGTCTAATAAAGAGCTGAACAGCCAATAGTGAGAGAGGAAAAATAAGTAGGCGGGGCTGGCATAGAGAGAGGAGAAATCTGGGATGAAAAAGAAGGAGCCAGAGAAGGAGGAGGACATCAGGGGCTAGCCACCCAACTACACAGTCACCCAGCCACCCAGCCACACAGCTACACAGCAAGCCACAGAGTAAGAGTAATATTTGCAGAAGAAAGTGAATGGGAAAAGCCCAGAGGCAAAAGATAGATTGTATAATTTAAGATAAGAAAAGCTGGCTAGAAACAAGCCAAGCTAAGGCCATGCATCTATAAAGAAGAATAAGCCTCTGTGAGTGATTTGTTTGGGAGTCAGGTGACAAGCATCCCAAAAGAGTAAAAGAACTAAAACAACAACAACAACAACAACAACAACAACACAGATTTAAACAGAGAATTTTCAACAGATGAATGTTAAATGGCTGAAAGACATTTAAGGAAGTGCTCAGCATCCTTAGCCAACAGGGAATTGCAAATCAAACTTACCCTGAGATACTATCTTACACCTGTCAGAATGGCTAAGATCAAAAACACAGATGAGAGCTTGTGTTGGAGAGGATGTGGAGTAAGGGGATCACCTCTCCACTGCTGATGGGAGTGCAAACTTGCATAGCCACTTTGGAAATTGATATGGTGGTTTCTCAGAAAATTGGGAATCAATCTACCTTAAGACCCAGTGATACCACTGTTGGGCATACAACCAAAGGATGCTCAGTTATACGACAAGGACACTTGCTTACCTATGTTCATAGCAGCATTATTCGTAATAGCCAGAACCTGGAAGTAGCCAAGATGCTCCTCAACCAAAGAATGGATAAAGAAAATGTGGTCCATTTACACAATGAAATAGTACTCAGTTGTAAAAGATGATGACATCATGACAATTTTAGGCAAATGGATGGAACTAGAAAATATCATCCTGGGCTGGAGAGATGTCTCAGCTGTTAAAGGCTAGGCTCACAACCAAAAATATCATCCTGAGTGAGGTAACCCAGACTCTGGAAGACAAACATGGTATGTACTCACTCATGAGTGGATACTAGATGTAAAGCAAAGGATAAACAGACTACAATCCACAGCTCCAGAGAAGCTAGGCATGAAGAAAGACTCTAAGAGAGACATGCATAGATTGTTCTAGAAAGGAGAAATAGATGAGATCTCCTAGGTAAACTAAAGGCAAGGGAAGGCAATAAAGAGGAGGGGATGGGGGATGAGATCATGAGACAAAGGATGGAGGAATGAGTGGGAGAGCAATAAAAGAGATATCTTGATAGAGGGAGACATTATGGTGTTATGAAGAAACCTGGTGCAAGGGGCTCTAGCTAACACTACTAGGAACAGTGGAGAGGATGCCTGAACCGGGTGACAGAGATCACAGCCAAACAGCAGACTGAGCTCTAGAAGGTCAGTGGAAGAGAAAGAAGAAGGATTATATGAACAAGGGGGTGGGGGTGGGGGGATAAGTAGTAGGGAGGTTATCTCAAGATCATGACAGGGAAATCTACAGGGAAAAACGAACCAAGCTATTGGGAACTCAGGAAGTCTAGACCCACAGCTGTGGAGCCTGCATGGGACTGAACTAGGCCCTCTGCATACAAGAGACAGTTATGTAGCTTAGTCTGTTTGAGGGGCCCCTGGCAGTAAAACCAGGATCTATCTCTGGTGCATGAATTGACTTTTTGGAGTCCATTACCTATGATGGGACACTTGGCTCAGCCTTGATGCAGAGGGGAGGGGCTTGATCCTACTTCAAGGGCTTGCATGTACCAGGTTTTGTTGACTCTCCACGGGAAGCCTTACCATTTTGGAGGAGGGGATAGGAGATGGGTTGTGAGGGGAAAGGGGTAGGACGATGAGAGAGTGAGAGGAGGGTTGGGAGGGGGCAATTGTAATTGGTATGCAAAAGGAATAGAAAATAATAAATTAATTCAGTATCTGGGCTTGGGATGTAGTTTGGTATTACACTGTCTGCCTAGAGTGCAGCAGGCCCTGGTTTTGATACATTGGTCTGAACAACAAATGCACATACAGAATTTACATGAAGCACTTATACCGACTTCTCTGAAGCTCAGAAAGCACATGAGAGTCAGGTGGGGGAGGGGAGGGCTGCAAAGTGCTGTCTTCTCTACTCTAGAACTCTCTGCAGCCAGGATCACCTCCACAGGCCCTGGTAAGAGTCCACTGTCACCATCCCAGCAGGAAGTCAAGGTCCTGAGCCAGCCTGAGGATTTACACAGGGCTAGCTCCTGGAATGTAAAATGGTCCAATGAATACTAGTTCAAACCTGGGACCTACAATGTGGAATGGAGGAACTTACTGCCGCGATTGTCCTCTAACATTTACATGTGTGCCATGGAGCACATGCACATTTACCTCTCCAGTAAACAGAAAAGTGTAATAAAAAATCCAAAGAAAAAATAGTGCTGGTGTATACAGACACACAAAACTAGTAAAAAATATGCAGAATGCAGGAGCATCTCTGTGAGTGCAAGGCCAGTCTGTTCTACAATATGCGTTCCAGGACAGCCAGAGCTGTTACACAAAACACCCTGTCTCAGAAAAAAGAATTTTGGCAGGGGCTGGCAAGTTAATTCATCACATAAAGACCTATGTACCAAGCCTGATCACTTGAGCTTAAATTAACCCACTAGAAGTAGAGGGGCAACTGCCACAAGTTTCCTGTGCCCTACATTGTGCACCATGGCACATGTCCCCCTCCAGGAAGGAATAGACACCCTTGATTTAAACAAAATATCAGCAACAATAGCAAAATCTCTCCATTTGCAAAGGAGTTTTCAATGATAAGCATAAGTCCTTTCCCAATGCTTAGCTATGTCCTCTAATCCCTGCTGTCTAAGGACATGTTAAAGTCAACCCTGAGGTGGAGGAGTCTGGGCTTCCTGAGGGAAATGAGTGGATGTGGCAGAGACAGCATCACACACTGTGTAACCCTGGCTGGTCTCCAACTCCTGATCCTCCTGCCTCTGCCTCCTTCAGCAAATCTACTGACCTGTACCACCACAACAGCTGGTGTCACACATTGTTGGAGCACATTTGTGGGAAAGGAAATGGTGCATTTTATGTAAGGAAAAGGAAAAAAGATGAAGACACTGAACAAAACACAAGGCCCTGCCAGCGTGGTGGCCCATATCTTTATTCCCAGCACTCAGGGACAGAGGCAGGTAGATCTCTGTGACTTTAAGGCTAATTGACTTCCAGGACAGTCAGGACTGTTATAGAAGAAACCCTGTCTCAAATAAAATAAAATAATACACACACACACACACACACACACACACACTGTATACGTGGCCCAGAGTCCATGGAACAACAAAGCCTGTCAAAAAGCCATAATATGCAATGTTCTCAAGATAATTAGACCTGTGAACCATGGCATGTAATGACACCATGGCATCCCCTTTACAACAGGAAATGCATTACTACGATTATGGGCTGGCATTGTCCTTGCACAAGTAGAGGACATCGTTCTTAAAAGAATCAACTCCATGGAACTTTCCAGAATACTCACCCCCACATCTTCCCATACTTTTTGTGACATTCCTTATCAAATTTCCATATACCCTGGGAAGAAAAATAATATG
Source organism: Sigmodon hispidus (assembly GCA_004025045.1). Lineage (NCBI taxonomy): Eukaryota > Metazoa > Chordata > Mammalia > Rodentia > Cricetidae > Sigmodon > Sigmodon hispidus. Next base: position 29,945 of record PVIH01018571.1, read on the forward strand.
GAATTAATTACTGCCCTGTAGGTACCAACCATTCTGTAGGATGGGAACCAAACCCTGGAATCCCATGAAATGAGTTTTACTGTTTATTGACGGAGAAAAGTTCTTCATAAATGTTTAAAGAGACACCAGCAAGATGGCTTAGGGGGAAAAGTCAGAGTGACAGGGCAGGAAAACTGACAGCTCCCTGTGGCCTCTGCCTGCACACTCATAGACACGCACATGTGCACAGCACCAGGTACACACAGCACACACACAAATTATAATAATGATAGTGCAACAACAACAACAACAATAATAATAATTTTAAAGAATTTCAAGGTAATCATACAAGCTTTAGAGAGAAAAACCTGAAGCAGACAGCAGCACAAGCTTCACCACTTGCCCTCTGTATGTGAACTTGGGAATGTCTGCAGTGGACTGACCATGGGCCAGGTGTCAAGACAAGTCAGTCACAAATGATCCACCTAGACTTCAATGTGGCAAAGCACATGCTCACTACTGGAGTGTCTAATGACTTTGTTAAATCACCTTTTCCCAGTTGATTTCCCTTAACAAATTTTTAGAAGAAAATAAAAAATGCATTGTATAGTCAAGTGTCTGAAGTGATTGACAGCCATCATCATGGCAAAGGTATTCACACTCTCTGCTCAGACTCCTACATAGGATGCTGCCTTTAAAAGAAGAGAAGCAGCTGTAGGTATATTTCCGTGTTAGAGCACTAGCCTGGCATGTCTAAGACCCTGGATCACATCCTCAGTACCACAGAAACAAAACAGAAATGAGAATTTGTCATTAGGACTGGAGATGTGATGCAGCAGTTAAGAGCATTTGTTGACTTTGCAGAGGGTCCAAGTTCCCTCCTCAGCACCCACATCCAAAACCTCACAGCCATCTGAAACTCAGGCTGAAGGGAATCCAGTGCCCTATTCTGGCCTCTGTGGGCATTGCACTCATCAGCACAAACCCACATTCATATGCTTAAAATCTTCTTTCTAAAAGAAGCAATCATTAACCTGGACCCTAGGTCCCTACAGGAAAAGACAAAAGCAAAATACTCTAGTTCTCAAGAACGTGGACATGTCATGAATAGTGAGTGCTGGGAAAAGAGCCATAGAAATAGCTTCTGGGGTTTAATGATTATGCAGAGAACTTAAGTATATGAAAATTGCCACAAAGGTGTATGTGTACATCTGTGATAAACTGACTTCAGGAATATTCAGAAAAAATGCTGCTCATGAGCCCAGATGCAAAAAAGAGAAGTTTGATCTGCTGCATATAGGTTGGTGTCCTAGAAACTGGAAATTCTTTTATGATTTTCTTCAAATAAGCACAGCAGCACTTTTCCAGAATCTGCACTGGGGAAGAAATAAACTTTTTGCTCACAAAAGTTGAGTGAGCATCATATCCTGAATACCAAGATTAAGTGGGCTGTAGACTGTGCATTTCACCTAAGGAAAATTTGAGGCTCAATAATCTAACATTAGGGCCAGTGAGATGACTCCAAACAAAAAGACACTAGCCACCAACCCTGAGAACCTGAGCTCCATCCCTAGGACTCATGGTGGGGACAGAAAACTGACTCCCATACATTGTCCTCTCATCTACCTTTGTTTGCCAGGGTTCACACATACACATTCACTCTGAAATTAATAAATATGGGGAAAGTTCACAATGGGAGCTCTGGAGATGGTTCAGTGGGAAGAGCACACCCTAATAACAGAGCTTAGATCCCAGTGTCTGTGTAAATGCCAGTCAGGGGTAAAGCCTTCCAGTAGTCCCACTTGCAGGAGGCAGAGACACAGGATCCCTGGAGCAACCTGGCTAGCTAAACCAGTCAAATCAGAGAGAGCTGGATCAAGTGAGAGACCTTGCCTCAAAGTATAAATAGAAGACCTGTCAGGAAGACACCCAGTATTAACCTATGGCATCTATATGTACACATAACATTTCATATGTCCCTGCACACATATGAGCACTCACACAATGCAAATAACTGCATACACACTATAAACACACACACACACACACTCACACACACACACTCACACATGTTTGATAGTTTTAAGTTGGCACTAGAGCCCCAAGAAACCACGGTAAACTCTAGTATCATGAGAATGCACAGTATAAGAGTCTATAGTCTCAGAGTTTCCTCCCAAGCAGCATTTAATAGAACTAAACTATTATTGGCCATCAAAGGAATCCATAAGTGGAGTTCAATCAACATTCACCTTGTAGTAATTCAGCAGTGTTCCTACAAATGGCAGAGGCTTGGGCCCAGGAATTCCTTGTTTCTTAAAAACATCATGTTTCTGAGTCCCAAATCTACAAAGTGAAATAGAAAGCCTTGTGATTACACATACAGAAGAGAGGAGATAAACCTGACCAAAACAAAAAAAAAATGATACAAACCAACAACTTGGCTGCCCCTCCAGGTCCTACAGAGCCTAGGGAGAGTTACAGATGACTGTGAGCCCCATGTAGATGGAGGGATTCAAACCTGGGTCCTCTAGAAGAGCAGTAGATGCTCTGAACCACCAGCCCCTGCTTCTGATATCACTTTTGACCTTCCAGGCAATACCAGACTGTATGTCTGAGTATAACCTCAATCATGAGGCCACAGTGGAGAGTATTTGGTGGTTACTCACTGGTAGAGGAGCACCAGACTGATTGCCAGGAGGACCCAGGTTTCCAGGGAGAGAACTGAAGTCAGGTCCATCGTTGCTTCTCTGTCAGCAATGTGCCCTCCGTGTTCTCCCTCCAGCTGTGAGCTCCCTATGCAGGGCTTCTCTCCTGCCCAAGGTGCTGAAGGATATCTTTATACTCTGGGGTGATGGATAGGGACAGGGCTCCAGCTAGTACATGAATTACCTCTGTATCACTTGGACTTTGGTATCCTTGACAGATAATAACGTTCATGCAACCCTGTTTTGACCTTCTGTGAGTCAACATTCTGTGCAGAATCAATAAACAATGTTGACATTTCAGAAGGGCTAAAGATTCTTCTTTTTTATGAATAATTTAAGCAAATTCATTGACATGAATTGTCCTCTCACCAAGGGTGGCTCCATTCAAAAATACCTAAAACAAAGCCAGAATTAGCCATCTGCATGCAGATTGTTACAGAATGTCTTTGTCCCTGTCTGAATGATACTTAATTGTTTTTCCAAACTCAACTCAGCAAAAAATAATATTCTCTTAGAATCTGTCCTCATCTGTGCCTCTAACAAATTAAGTCACTTCTCCCAAATTATGACTCCCACACATGCACCATCTTCCTCTAGTCCATCACTGAGAATCTCCCTGTCCATCAATCTTGCTAGAAATGTGAGAGTATAATGGGCAGTAGGCTCCACTATGTAATATAGTCGTCATTTAGACTAGTCAAGTTGAGTTGAGAGAGTTGATGGGTCTAGAATGACCCAATGGACCAGTAGCTCAGCACAATTCAATGATACCATGTTTTACAGAGGAAGAAAATGAGACTCAAGGCTGCAAGTGTCCACTGACAGCTCTGGATCACAACCAAAGACTGTATAGAAAGATAGAAAGCTAATATGAAGTGGTGTGTGTGTGTGTATGTGTGTGTGTGTGTGTGTGTGTGTGTGTGTGTGTGTGGTGTGTGGTGTGTTAAAATCCCTCTGATCAGTTGCTTATAAATGTTAGTGGAGCTTTTAATAAAAATGTTCTAAAAATCACTGATTGTGCAGCTTCTAAGTAGAACAATATTCAAAACCATTAAAAATTACACTGGAAATGAGTAAATCACACAGGGTGTAATCTATGCATACCAATAAAGCTGATGTATCACATAAGGTTTTTTATTTGATTTGATACCACTGATGTTATTGTTCATTAGAGAAAAAAATAAAATCTAGGAGATGGCAGATGGCAGAATGACAGCTCAGCAGTCACAAAGCCTTGGCTCCATCCCCACCACTGTGGAATTGGTAGTGCACTTCTGTAATCCCAGGACTCAGGGAGTAGAGGCAGGGGGACCAGGAGTTCAAAGAGAAAGTTCAAAGCTACATAAACATTTTGTGATCAGTATGCGGTACATGAGGCCCTGTCTCAGGAGTAGCAGGACAACAAAAAATCAATTCCTCTACTAATTCTATCCACCAAAACTTAACCTCTGCCATTCCATGACATCATGAGAAGAGACAGACCTTCCCAGTTACTGCTGAACTATTGACACCTAACAGGTTCTGGGAGAGAGGAAGGCTTGTATTCAGTTGCGTTTCCAATGGTGACCAGTGAGCCGTCGGCTCTACTGGATTGTTATAATCACACAGTCACACAGATGGTACTAGTGAAAGTCTGAATATGGGAAAGAGATTTGCAGAGAACACGTGAAGCTGTCGGGAGTGGGAGGAAATAAGAGAGTGCTGTATGTAGTTTTTGGCCTGGACTTGCCCCAAGATCCAGAACCAGCAGTGCCAAATAATCACACAGTCTTGCATTAATTTTATGCTGATTGACTTAGGCCTCAGGCATATTGCTTGCTAACTTTTTACTCTTAAACTAACCCATCTTTCTTATGTTGTTCAGTCATGTGACTTGATGCCTTTTCTCAGCGCAGCATTTCAACTTCTTTCTTCTGCATCTCCTTGCATCTCTGCGGGATCTCTCTGGTGTCTCTGCTCTTCTCTGAGATGTTCCCAGAGTTTTCTTAGTCTGGTAGCCCTGCCTACACTTCCTGTCTGCCTCTGGTCAATCAGCTTTTTATTAAACCAGTAGGAGAGACAAATATTTACAAGTACCATAATCCCACTACAAGGGAGGTTGGAAATTGACCAGAATGCATCATATATATGTGCAAAGTTGTTGGACTAAAAAATTTATTAATTAAGTAAGTACGTATGGTGCTCTGGATTGGAGATGTAGTTTAGTTGAGAGAGTACTTGCCTAGCATGCATCAATACCACTTAACAATGCCTACTGGTGGTTCTAATCCCTGTAGTACAGTTGCAGAGACTGTAAGATCAGAAGTTCAAGACCACGTTGTCTACACTGCAAGTTTAAGTTAGCCTGGGCTATAGTGTGATACCCTGTATTAAAAAAAGTACATCGTGCTTCAATAAGGAAAACAATAGATAGACACTCTAGGTGTTTTAATATACAGTATTATATAAGCATATATATGTTCTCTTTATAATTATCTTCTAAATAAACAGTACTGCATCTGCATGTTTGTTTATATATAATTCCATCCTGTGGAAGTAAACAGCACAAATGCTACTGGGAAATATATTTCAGTGGTAGAGCATTTGAGCAGTATGCATGATATCTAGATTCAATGTCCTTTAGCAGGTAGAAAAATTTCAAAACCACTGAGTTGAGGCTGCATTGGTAATACTTTGGGTGGGTGAGATGGCTTGGCTGGTAATGGTGCTTGATACCAAAACCTGATGTCCTGAGTTTGACCCCTGGGACCCACATGGTAGAAGGAGAGAATCAATTCCTGCAGGATGTCTTCTGATTTCTCATATGTGTAACATAGCTCAGTCAGACACATACATAAATTACATTTAATAGAAAAATTAAAAAAAAAAAACAAGACCATGTATTCTGTTATGTTCTCATGCAGAGAACGACTATGCTCATGGGTTAGAACATGAACATGCCCTATACCCTGACCAGGTGATAGTTGTTGGCATGGATTCCAAACACTATGGCCATGTCCTGGGATGAGCATGGCATGCAGATGGCCATGAGCCTACGGCCTCATAGTTGATGGTTTTTGTCACCTTCTGGCCTCTACAGACATCAGGCATGTATGCAATGCACAGATATATACATCAATTTTTTCTTAAATATTGAATTACCATGTTACAGAAGTGGAGTTTGATTTTTTAAGGATAAAAGCCAAAAGATTCCACAGTGTCATATCAACCCAGAGATTTCTTAAGGAGGGCATCATGCCCAGAAAATTCTCTAACTTGCTTTTAATCAAACCTACAAGGAAGAGGATAACAAAAGGAATTGCATGTTATTTTTGTGTGAGAATCAACACACGTGCGTGTGCACACACACACAGACACACACACACCTAAGCTATACAGTGGCAAGCCAAATCCTATAGCAGTGGTCCAAAGATGATGCCCCATGACAAGCTCTATTCAACCCAAATGCAAGAGAGTCTATCACCATAAATGATGTGGATATCAGCTGTCATACTAACATTGAAAGACAATGTTACAGGCTGGCAAGATAGGTCAGGGGTAGTCACCTGTCTGCAACCCTGACAACCTGAGTTCAAGTCCCAGTATCCATGGGATGGAGACAGTGGATTCCTTCAGCTGTCTCTGGTCTCCACAGCCCACACATATGCACAGTCAAACACAAGTAAGTAAATATGAAAAGAATACTTCTGTAAAGAGCAAAGGGTATCTGGAGAGATGGTTGAGCACAGAAGAGCACTGGCTGGAGATAAAGACCTGAACTGGGATCTCAGCACCCGTGTCACCTGGCTCACGGCAGCTTTACCATCAGTTACAGGGGAATCAAACTGGCCTGTGCAGGCTCTTCGCCTCTCTCTCTCTCCCTTCCCCCTCTCTCTTGCACACACAAGCACTCACTCACACACATGAGAAGCAACTGGCAGAAGCAACCAGGAGCAAGGCTGAGGAAGTTGCAAGACAGCTGGCTTCGAACCAAGCCTGGTTTGAGAAGTACCACCATGATGGTGATGAGAAGCCCATGGTCGAGGGTACAGACAAGATAGAAGCAAGATGCAAGAGGAGTGGAGATTCTGTCTCTAGGGCCACAGGGGACAGCCAGAGGACTGCTGGAAATCATGGTGGTACCCAATAATCATGCACAGGAAGAACTTAAAAAAAGACTGGTAAAAGAGATGAGTCTGGACTAAGAAGCAGGAAGACTGCCTGTTGGGACATCATGTGGCTTAGCTGAGCTGTGAGAAGAGGGGACGACAGTTGTTAGCTGCCATGTGGGTGCTGGGAATCGAAACCAGGTCCTCTGGAAGAGCAGACGGTGCTCTTAACCACTGAGCCATCTCTCCAGCCCCCTCCATAGTGATTCTAAATCTACTCAAGTCAATGGTGGCAATTAACCGTCACATTACAGAAAAGAGGAAAACTATGCAAGGACTGAGCACAACTAGATCCTGGAGGAATGTAACACTCTGGGGTACAAACACATGAAAACTTTTTATCACAACCACTGGCAGTGAGGCATGCAACTGCTGGCATGGAGACTCCGTGGAGGCAAGTTCAACATAGCTGATGGGCATCTAAAGGATGGAAAACCTAAACCAAACTAAAGCTCACTCTTGCTCCTTCAAGACCAGTTCGTGGAGATGATATGGAGAGACGAAGAGACACACTAGGTATTAAAGCTCATTCTTATTGACACTTCTTAAAATTTTTTTGCTTTTCAGTATGTGTTGGTCACTCAGCAAGAATAGAAGGATTGGGTGTTTACTTTGAATTGTAAATGGGCAGAAATTTCCTAGAAGTTCAGGTGATGGTAGGAAAAGCACTGTGTGGAAACCTGGGATTGAATGAACAGATTGTGAACTGATTTCTAAGGAAGAGAATAATGCCAAATTTATGGCTTTAAAAGGCAAAATAGATTAGAAAGAGTGCAGTAAAAATAACATTTTCTTTTCTTACTCAATTTGAGAAACTCTTAGAGGTCATAAGCATTTGGCAAGGATGTGGCTGTCTTGACTTTTTAGTGTAATTTTGGACAGATCACTTAAGCTCTTTTAAGCGTCTTTTAAAAATTATTTTATGTGTCTGTATGAGTGTGTGGATTTACGTGTGTGAGTGTGGCAGGGTGTGCACACCAATACACATACAGAGAGCAGAAGAGGCCCCCAGATGTCCTTCTTTATCACTCTCTATCAATTATTTTGAGTCAAAATTTCAGGTATTGACTTGTCCTTCCTTTTGTCTTGGTTCTAGGGTACAGGTGTGCCCCTATGCCTGCCTCCTTATGTGTGTGCTGGGGTCTAAACTTTGATCCTTGTGTTTATGCACCAAGCACCCTTCACCATTAATTTTTTCTGTTGTGACCAGAGTGGAAGAAAAGCAAAGCAATCAATGATGTGTCCAATAAAGGTGCTTGTGACATAGAATGGATGACAAGCTAGTAAGCCTGTCCTAAGTTGACAATGTGAGGTGAAGATGATAGAATGTGCCTGATGTACTAAGCATTTTGCCTCATGCAGAACACACTCGGAAATGGGGTTGCTGCTG
>PVIH01018572.1:0-38063 GCA_004025045.1 Sigmodon hispidus
TTGAGAGCTTCGATGAACATCAAAAAGGAATTTTTGGTGTTGCTTCCTTCTGTTTCCTCTTCATTGCTCAGTTTAGGCCTTGTATTTGTAGGATCGCCACTCTCTTCTGGAGTTACCATGTTGTCCTTTGTAGTATTATGTAATTTTTTGCACTGGCGTTTGCCCATGGCTTCAGTGGTTCACGATTAGATGGGTCCTGATCAGTTGTGGCACTCGGGTTTGTATGCCTCCTGTCACCTTTCTGTTCAGGGTCTGATTTTGTCTTTCAGAGACCCCTGCAGTTGTTGGTTCGCTCAGTTTGAGGTCGTGGCGGGGTTTCCCTCAGTAGGAGATGTGGATGTGGTCAGGGACAGAGTTTACCTGCCCCTGCTCCAGAGAGCGCTGGGATTCTGCAGCCTGCACTGGGTCCCGGGAGCTGAACCAGAAGCAATGGGAGCTCAACTCTCCCTCCCAGGCTGGGATATAGGCGCTGAGGCCTCTTGCCCCCTCCTCACCTCTGGGCAAGGTCTGAATCTGCCTTCAGAGACCCCTGTAGTTGGTTCGCTCAGTTCGAGGTCGTGGCGGGGTTTCCCTCAGCAGAAGATGTAGTTGTGGTCAGGGACAGAGTTTACCTGCCCCTGCTCCAGAGAGCGCTGGGATTCTGCAGCCCGCACTGGGTCCCAGGAGCTGAACCGGAAGCAATGGGAGCTCAACTCTCCCTCCCAGGCTGGGATATAGGCGCTGAGGCCTCTTGCCCCCTCCTGACCTCTGGGCGGGGTCTGAATCTGCCTTCAGAGACCCTTGTAGTTGGTTCACTCAGTTCGAGGTCCTGGTGGGGTTTCCCTCAGCAGAAGATGTAGTTGTGGTCAGGGACAGAGTTTACTGCCCCTGCTCCAGAGAGCGCTGGCATTCTGCAGCCCGCACTGGGTCCCAGGAGCTGAACCGGAAGCAATGGGAGCTCAACTCTCAGAAGTCATTTCATCACGATATTTTTAGGCCAGTATTATTTGGTTTTATCTTAAGACCATGCGTTATCTAGTCTCATGTTTTTGGTTACCAAGCAGTGTCAGATGGTTTCCATCTCATGGAGTCAAATCAGGCCAATATAGGTTGGTTACTCCCACAAGCATTACACCACTACTGCCCTAACATACCATGCAGAGAGTACACAATTTTAAGTAAAGGATTTGTGGCTGGGTTGGTGTTCACTTTTCTCTTTTGAAAGTGTACAGAGCATGTTTCTATACCAAAGATGCTGGAATGCAGGAGTGACAGTTTTATGTGGGCACTGACTTGATACCTCCAACTTTAATGATTTCTGTAGATGTTGTCTTAGCAATGAGATCTTGCTGTCAGTTTGTGGGGAGCGATCTGCTTTTGGTTTTCCTTGGTCAACTTTAATGTGACAGTTTATGTTTTACTTTATTGTACTTTATGTTATAATATACATGCATATATTTGAATGAAAACCTGAATAAAAGTGGTAAAATTGAACAACTCAACCCTTACTTCTTCATGATCAGAGAAGGAAAGATCAAGTTTTTTTTTTTTTTTCCCAGTAAAATGAGACTGAGTATATCATCTAGAAAAGGCTTTATGTTCAGGAGGAGATGACCAACATATAGTTAGATTCCACAGTGTTTTCTTTTGGTTCTCCTCCCATCTTTCCCTCCCTCTCTCCCTCCCTCCCTCCCTCCCTCTCTCCCTCCCTCCCTCCTTCCCTCTCTCTGTGTTTGTTTGGTTATAGTTTAGTAGTTTAGTGGTTTCTTTTTTCTGTTTTGATTTTACCTCATTTTCTTTGTTTTCTGGAGTTTTGTTGTATTGAGTTTTTGTTTCTTTTTAGAGAAAGAACTTAAATTATGGATAGATAATCTCAAAAGACTTGGGGAAGGGAAAAATGATAAAATTATTTAAATGTAAAATTTGTTCTTTTAGAATAAACAATAAAAATAAATCTTAAAAAGCCAAATAAGACACCAAAGAACAATTTATTAAAAAGTTTACAAATTATCCTGGCATAAATCTAACAATGGTGTTAAATTACCAGTATAATAAAAACTTTAAAAAACGTAAGGATTGCTGAAGACAGTAAATAATTGAATAAAATCTATGACCACAGGTTATAAGAATTAATGATGTAAGAACTATATTTACTAAATTACTACACAGATTTAATGTAATCTCTCTCAGAATCTCAATTACATTTTTACCAGAACTGAACAACACAATGCAAAATGGCATGTGAAAACTAAGAGCTCTTTAATACTAAAAAATGCTAAACAAGAATGATGCCAGAGGTAATGTAATATCTGATTTCAAATTATTCTACAGAAACATAGTTAATGACTATGACATATGAATGCCACTAAAATAAAACATACATATTGTTCATTGGAAAAATCAAGGATCCTGAGGTAAAATCTACAGCACCCTGATTACTTAATTTTTGTTAAAAGTATCAAAAAATTACATAGCAGAAAAAGACCTCTCTTGAGTAAGTAGTGCTGAGAAAACATAAAATCTATGTGTACAAGAAAAGATATAGAATATAACCTCCTAATAGACTTAAGTTCTTAATTTTAGTCCTAAAATTTGAGAAATTTAGCAGAAACGTAGGTAAAATTATCCAAAATGCATTTACAGAAAATAATTCCGGTGGTACAGAAATTGATACTAAACATGATGACATGATAATACAGAATAGCATAAAAACAAAACAAAGCAAGATAAAACACACACACACAACCACACAAATCCGTGTTACACAGTAGTCATTGACAGAGTAATGAAATGTCAAAAACGTCTTTGTGAACTATTCTTCATATTACTAAATTATATCTTTTTTATGAATAAAGTCTCATTTTTTATCCATATATTCCCTTGTTCAAACTCCCATCCTCCTCCTGCCTCTCCCAGTCATCTCTCTGCTCCACATCTACTTATCTCCTCCCCAAGCAAGAATAGGAGGTCCCAAGGTCCCAAGATGGCTTAATTCAGCATCCTCTCCAGGCAGACTTGCTTCCCTCACTCCAACATCAAGACTGGGTCAGGTGTTTCTCTGGAAGGAATGGGCTCTAAGGTGCTGGTCCAAGGTGCTTCAGATCCCAAGATGTGCAGTGGTTGTGGTCTGCAGCTTGGACATACTTTTCTTTTTGTTTAAAGTCCACTAATGAGTGAGTAGATCCCCTGCTTATCTTTCTGAATTTATGATACCTTGCTCAGTAGGATATTCTCTAAGTGTATTCATTTGCCTGAAAATTTTAGGGTATCATTTTTTCTTATTGCTGAGTGATACTCCATTGTGTAGATGTACCACAGTTTGTTAATCCATTCTTCAGTTGAAGGGCATCTACACTGTTTCCATGTACTTACTATTATGAATAATGCTGATATGAACATAGTTGAGCTAATGCTTTTGGAGTGAGAATATGCATCATTAGGGCATATGTACAATAATGATATTGCTGGATCCTTGGGGTGATTGATTCCAAGTTTTCTGAGAAACCACCGTACTGCATTCCAGAGAAGAAGCTTATTCTCTTGCCAACAATGGAGGAATGTTCCCTTGCTCCACAACCTCTCCAGCATAGGCTGTCCTTTGTGTTTTTAATCTTAGCCATTCTGACAGGTATAAGGTGGTATCTCAAAGTTGTTATGATTTGTATTTCTCTCATGGCTAAAAATGTTGAGAACTTTTTCAAGTGCCTTTCAGCCATTTGTAATTCTTCTGCTAAGAATTCCCTTTTAGTTCTGAACACCTGATCTTTAACAAGTAGGTCAAAAATATTCAATGGAAAAAAGATAGCATCTTTAACAAATGATGTTGGCATAGTTGGATGACAGTAGTAGAAAAATGTAAATAGATCCAAACCTATCACCCTACACAAAACTCAATTACAAGTGTATCAAAGACCTCAACATAAACCCAGCCACACTGAACTTGATAGAAAAGCAAGTGGGAAATACCCTCCAATGCATTGGCACAGGTGACCACTTCCTGAATATAACACCAGGAGCACAGACACTAATAACAGCAATCAATAAGTGGGACCTCCTGAAGCTGAGAAGCTTCTGTAAAGCCAAGGACACAGTCAACAGACAAAACGACAGCCTTCAGAATGGGAAAAGATTTTCACCAATCCTACAAGTGACAGAGGACTTATCTCTAAAATGTATAGAGAACACAAAAAACTGGAGCTGAAAAGCTTGAATAACCCAATCACAAATGGGGTTCAGTGATTTATATCTCAAATACATTAAATTTAATAAAACCATGCCCTTGAGACTAAGTAGAGTGGTTAGAAGCAGGGAATTGGGAAAAATAATTAAGTGTCACCAAAATACTACTACTCAGCATATATTTGCATTTCTTTTACCCTATTAGTATGACTTCCTGTTTAGATAATACTATATCAATATTGAAATTCAAGAGGACATGAGAGGGCTCAATTGACAAAGGGCATGATACACATAAAGAAAATCATGAAAATAGACAGTTTTTCATGTATCCAACTCAGGATATTTTCTACAACCGAAAATTATCTGTACAAAAAACAGTCTACACAAGGAAAGTAAACAAATGCATCAAATAGGGTATTAATGAACAAATTTATTTGAGATGCACACAAATAAACAGCCAAAAATGAATTGACACTAAAATGAAGAGAGAATTAAAAAATATCTTTATTAAAAGAAAATATATAATTGCCCAAAAAGTCACAATAATTTTCTATCCCACTAATATCAGAGAAGTGAATCTGGATTGAGATGAGACTGCTGACCTTATCTGTAAAATGACCAATAAAGAATAAAGAAAATTAAATGTCACATAGGTTGTGGAGGAAAAAAAAAACTTTCTCTACTGTTGGTGGTAATATTGGTATAGCCATGACAGAAATGATCAGACCTTAAACCACCCAGTATGTATGCATATATGTGAGTGTGTGTGCCTCTGTGTGTGTGTGCATGTGTGTGTTCTCACCCATGCACTCACACACAAAGTATATAATATACACATGTATATGACATATGCTAAGTAGGTATATATAATCTGTGTGTGTGTGTGTGCGTGTGTGTGTGTGTGTGTGTGTGTGTGTGTGTGTATTAAGTAATGGAGCTTGTACTGCTCCATATTCAACTAGAAGAAAACTATTCCATCTCAAAGTACTACCCACATGACCAAGTTCACAATAACAAACGTATGGAATAAATGTGCAACAATAGATTTATCTGTCTTTCTCCTTTTACTTCTTCTTCTTCTCTCCCTCTCATTTATTTGTATATGTGTTGTGAATTTAATAAAGATTTGCTTGAAAATCAGAAGACAGCGCCAAGCCACATTTAACCACAAAGGTCAGGGAGTGGTGCCCATCCCTTTAATTTGAGAACTACGAAAGTTGAACAAGAAAGTGATATATGGAGGCAGGTGTTCAGTGCCTTGCTTGCTCTACATTTCACTTTTGGATGAGGACTCAAAAGCTTTCAATCTGAGGATTTCTATGGAGCAGTGATGTGAATAGTGGCTGTGGCTTGTTTTCCTGTCACTGTGATATTTCAGCTTTTCTCCAATATTGGGCTCCAAGTTTTTAATACAATACCTATAAAATTCTTGCAGTACAATTTACTTTTTTATTTCTCCTCCTTCTAATCTACTCCTTACCTGTTCTCTTTATCTCTCTAAGTCCCCCCATGTGTCTACCCATGAGAGTAAATTGAGAGAACTGCACAAATATATGAAAACATTATGTTTAATAAACTACAAAAAATCAATATTAACAGTAGAACCTTTATTTGATAATTCTTATTTTTTATACAGAGATGAGAGTCATATTTTATGATAGATCAGAACATTTTGAAGATAGTACCAAACCAAAAGTATTTCAACACAGTTAAATGTGTGGGAACAAGCTGAGGATCAATTTCATTGAGTTTCCTCAGACATTTGGTTATAAAGCTAAAATATTTGAAATTACTTAAGAGTTCCTGCTGTTTAAAAATTTTTAGGCAATTTCTCTAGACCGCAGAAGGCAATGAACACACTGGGAACCTGTAAAGACACTGCAGTAGAAACCATAAGACTAGTATCTTCTACAGCACAGAGGGGGGCAGCAGCCATAACCAAAGCCACAGTCATATAGCCACCATAGCTGCCATAGACACCTCAACCACACACATAGCTGTTGCCTTGGTCAACCAAGATATAGCCCAAGCTTCCACCATAGCTGTCATGTGATCACATAATGTCAGGAGAGGGCAATTCAGGTGAATACTAGTGGTAAGTTTTTTGAGTCTAGATGTCACCATCTGCCAAGTTATTTTATATACCAAATAGGTGATGTAATAGAGCACAGATATTACAAGTTCACACATCTCTGTACTGTGCTTCAGAGAACGTCATAACTGTTATGATCTACTAGACATAAAGGACTGAATAACTGAGGCAATTGTACTCCTACAAGACTCCACAGACAAGGTTTGGAATCTGATTCAATTTTCTACTATCTACACCATGCCTAATAGTAGATAACTAAATGCATGACAGAACTCGGTCAGATGAGTTAAATCATTACATAGTTTTGTCTTTTTAATATATGTTAGTTTGAGAAAGAAGGTAGATTATTTTTCTTCTGATTCCATATTTTAGAATGAATCTTATCTTAAGGAGAATACTTCTTAAGATGTTCTTTCAAACAACTGATTATGTTATTTATAACATGATTGGTAGTTGACATTGTATATTAATGTATTTGTATTTGTCCTTAAGTACTTTGTTTTATTACATATTGCTTTAAATTAGCCAAACCTACGAGACCATTTAATGTTCAAAAACAGTAGATACTCTCAGTTGACCTTAGAAACCTCACTGGAGGTCTTGAACTTGTAACCATGGAAGGCATTATGGTTTTGTAGGTTAAGCAAAGTCCATATTTATAAACTACTTTTAAAATCATGATAACACAATAATTGCAGAAAAATCACACTCATGTAACATTATTAGTTTAACTGAGAGTGTCTTTGTATAAGAGTACTTGCTGTGCAAGTATAAGAGTCTATTAAAAAGTCCCTATTAGTCACATAAAACACTGGATGGTTTTACATTTCTACACCACAGGCAGATTTCTATGACATACTGATTGTCATATTAGCACTGTTCCATGATATGAAAATAATAATAGAATTATCATAAATAATTTTTCAAAAGAGATTCTATGGATGGCCAAAGGTAAATTTTCAAAATCATAAGTCAAAGTCTCAATGAGATATTTCCTCATAGTTGTTAAACAAATGGATATTAGCAAGGAAATATATAAGAGAACAGGTTAAGTGAAGGGAACCTTGTACACAGTGAGAATGTGAATGTTGACACTCAATATAGGGAGGACTATGGACATCACACCCAGATATACAGCACTAATGTGTGTTAGTTATCATAATTAAATTACAAGTGAAATGGATTTGATCTCAGAGAAATATTTGTACTGGCAAATTTCATGAGACCTCACAATATCAGGAATATGAACATAATTGATATCTCTGCCAATAAAGAATGTTTAAGGTGCATGTTTCCTTCTCCTTCCTCCTTCCTCCATCCTTCTTCTTTCCCCTTCCATCCCTCCCTGTGTCCCCATTTTTCTTCCTCCCATACCCCTCTCCCTCTATTCATTTTTATAAATATACAACAACACAATTGTGACCAGACTTAAATACACTAATGTACACATTACATTTAAAAAAGACTCTAAGAAAACAATATTTTCAAGAAAAAACTTTATTTAAAAACATACATTTTCATAGAATGGGGAATAATTCAAACTGTCACATTTTACAAGACATGATGAAAATGAGAATTGTTGCTGCAAACATGTACAGTCAAAGAAGTAGAACAGATGAAAATGTTATGTTTCACTGGTTAGTTCTCAGCTAGCTTAAGTGAAGGCTGAAATTTATGAAGATGTAAGATCACCCCAAGTAAAGAGAGTTAGAGAATCTGCTCAATAGAAGCCACAAGACCAGTATCTTCTACAGCAAAGTGGTCGGCAGCAGCCATAACCATAGCCACCATAACCACAGCCATAGCCACAGCCACAGCCATAGCCTAGGCCACCATAGCCATAGCCCAGGCCTCCATAGTATCCGCCATAGTAACACATGATGTCAGGAGGGGAGTGTTAAGAGGATAAGCAGGAGGTTCTTTGAGTCAGTGTGTCAGGTCACCATCTGCCAAGGGCCTTTTATACCCCTGTGTTGTTGTTGGAGAAAACCACAGGCATTCCAGAATCACATATCTTTCCACTGTGCTTCAGAAAACATCACGAGTTCTGGGATTTACTAGACAGGCTAGGCTGCATAACTAATATAATTGTGCTCCTGTTTCAGGTCCCATAGTCAAATGTTTGATCTGATGTAATATTCAGGTCTGTAAGCCATTCTTTATGTAGTTTAATGAAATGTTACAGGATTCTTTCAGATGATATAAGTCATTACATAGTTTTATCCTTTTTACATATGTTATGTTTTCATTCGTATAGAAAGATCATTTTTTTCTGCTTTGATTTTGTTAGTTTTGAATAAGTCTATGTTTCTTTAATCTTCCTCATGAACAATAAGGGAAGTATTAGTTATATTATTTGTTACTTGATGGGTCATTGACATCTTAAACTAATGCATTTGGATTTATTCCTAAGCATTTTGTTTTCTTAGATGTTGCTCTGAAATCAGAGAAAAATACAAGCTCATTTAATGAGCATAAACTCTAGGTACTGTGTGTTTCTTTAGGCGCACCAATGTGAAGGTCTTGAATGTAAAACCATTAAAAGAATTATGGGTTTTTTTTGGGTGAACATATTTACCAAAATATACATCATCTATTATAAAATATATATAGCTAACCATTTAGTTAGGGAGTTTAAAAAAATTTTACAGAAATGTGGTGGCTTCCTGGTTAATGTAGCTGTTTGACCAGGTCAATATTTATAAACTTCCTTTGAAATAATGGTCACATGAGCACTACAGAAAAATTTATGAATTTGATTTTGTGATTGTCAGCTTAGCACCATGTTGCATAAGGTATCCATTCTAATAAGGATAAAGAAAATAAACAGCATATAGATCATGGCATAATATGCTCATTTAGCAACTGAATACATTCAGTCACCTGCTCAAATACTTATGTGATTACACCACACAGATACATGACAGAAAATATCTACATAAATATACACATAAACTTATACATATGTACACACACAAATTCTATGAATGATTGGTAGAGTATGATTCAGAATATTCATACATACCATAAACAAAATTTAGAGGAACTTTCTGTATAGTCCTATCAAGAAAAGAAAATGCTTCTCATGCAAGTATATTTCATCATTTGGAAGACACCTGCTTAGTTCCATTCCCTGTTTATTGTTTGTCTCCTTAATGTGTAATGTTTTATGTTCTTTGTGTATTACATTTCTAAGATCCTATTAGTCATTAAAGATATACCTTTCTTCCATTAAATTGGTTCCTATATTTACTTCAAAGATGGCATTTTGCTGTACAAAACATATTGCTTTGATAAGGATATATTTATATTACATTTCTTAAAATTCTGTGTTACCTTGGTTCTTTCCTAAAGTCCTCTCTTGTGTGATTGAGTAAATGTGATATTCTTTGTCAGATTCCAGTTCTATTGTGTCTATTTTGATGTCAGCACCATGCAGTTTTGATTATTATAGCTCTTTAGGGGTCTTAATATTGATATGAAGCCATGAGCAGAGTGTCTTTGGAGAGTGTTCTGAAGGGAGTCAAGGAAGAGTTCAATAATATCAAAGGATAAAAGTTGTAATGGAACAAGAAGAGTTAAATATGGAAGTGAATAGAAATGCAAGCAATAAAAGCTAACTAATACCGATGTTCTCACAATGAACTTACATGAAAGTTTGCTTTCTGTTGTAGAAATTTCCATTCAACATATGTTTATTTTAAATAAAATATTAAAATTGACTAACTATATTCATAGTAGGTACTTCATGCTATCAAAGAAAAAGCCCTATGTTATAAATGTGTTACCTCTTTGGAATCCTTGACAAGTTGTATCTCATAGACCTTCAAATTTTACAAGCTTTTACCAGTGACATTTTTTACTCTCTAAAATCAGATAGTAACATGCTATTGTTGAAGATATAGTAGAGTCACAAAATATGGAGTAACTATACATTTACTGGTCCATAAGCATCATACTGATTGCATAGCTTTGAAAATCCAGCACATGCTCTTCTAGAAGAAAAAAGTATACCTGATCAGTTTTAACTGTGAGCTCTGTGATCTAATAAACCAAACAAAACAAAAGGACTTATCTGTTAATATGTCTGTAAAGGTGTCATACTGACAGGGAAAGCTTGGGAGCAATATATCCCTTTGTCATGGAATTTAAATTCATTTAGACAGATAAAATCCTTACCTGGTACCTATATTTGCCCAATAACTTGCAAATATACATTAAGAGAGACACAACTATTAGTATTCTGATGAATATACTTTATTTAAAGAGACTCCTGTTGATGTTGTTATACTCATAGCTTATTGAGCCCCTCAAATTTCATTAGAGCCATGTATTGTTAGAGTAGATGGTACTTATGACAGAGATCCACAACTGGTCAAAATACCCTGAATATGATTGTAGAATTCTCAGCTTTAACTGAGAAAGTAGTTGGTAACTACAAGAAAACAGCGTTTTGTAGATGCAGAAGTAGTTTTATGTATGAAACTCGCAAAAATTGTGACAGTACCCAGGACATGTGCAAACTCAAGCCAGATAAATTCCAACATGGTAGCAGAAAATAGGAACACATTTCTTCTTTCATATATGTTGTCATTTATTAACTGTCAGTAGGTAGATTGTCAGTATTTTTAGTGGCATGGACATGGGTAGGTCAATCATACCCCAGGTGATAGCCACTCATCATAGAGGACATAGAAAACATAAATTTGGCTTTATTATTTTAGGAAAAAGAAGACACATAGTTGGTCAGGCATAAAGTTATAGTGTCTGATAAGATATGGGGAAGAATTAATTTTATCCAAATACAGGTTTTCTAAGGACTAATAATATAAAGAGCACCTAGTAGAAAAGAGTCTTTGCTTTTTCTGATAAATAACTGACTTGACTACAAAAGTACAATAAAGAGAAAGAAAATACAAAGTTCAAATGTTCTGCCTAGCAGTTCAATTTGTATACTATTCTACACAAAGAATAGAAAATCAAAACCAAAAATTCATGAAAAATGTCTATAAGAAAGTGTGATGAAAATTAATTGACATTAAAATAATTGGAGAATTATAAGTTTTATCAAAAGAAAATTTAAAGATGACCAAAGATAAATTTTAAAAATCATAAATTAAAGACACAATGCAAGCATACCCATAGTTATTGATAAAATGGATATTAAATATAACCTGTGTATTAGAAAACATGAAATAAAGGGAACTCTGGAAAAAGAATGTGTATAGTGATAGTAAATATAGAAGTTACTATGGAAACTACACCCTGATATTTAGAGCACTACTCATGTTAGCTCTCAAAATTTAACCTGGAAATGAAAGGATTTGATCTCAGAGAAATATTCACACTGCCAAATTCATTGGACATGACAATAGCAGAAATATGAACTTAATAAAAATGTCTACACATGTAAGAATTTTAATGATAATCCTCCTATTTCCTCCTTTTTCTTCCTTCCTTTCTTCCTCTTCCCCCTTCTTCCCTCCTTCCTTTCCTTCTATTTTCTTTCTGCCCCATCCATTTATTTTCCTCTACTCTCTTTTTCTTTCTCTCTATTTCATTTGCTCTTTTTTCTATCCTTTACGTCTCACATTTACACAATAACACAATTGTAAACAAACATTTATAAATACCTGAACTAATCTACCTGTGGACCTCTTGCTCTTTCTGGGAAGGGGGTGGGAGGATGGGGAGAAGAGAGGCTGAAGACTGACCAGGAGGGGTCAGGATGGGAAGGGAGTTTGAACAAGGGGATACATGGAGAAAAACCAAGACTTTATTCTATAAAATACAGTAAAAAAGAAACTAGAGCATTATCTTATCAGCTTACAGAGACAGGAATCTTAGCTATTAGATAATTAGCATTCTTCTGTGAATTAAAAAAAAGAAAAAAGCTTTTTTTTTCAAGAAAAAACTTTATTTAAAAGCATGTGTTTTCTTATATATATATATATTTATTATTTAGTGATTTTATATCATACACCCCAAAAACTCTATTATCAGTCCTCTCAGTTTCATACTCACTTTTATGATTTTCTCATTTACAAAAAAAAGCCCATTTATGATGCTCATTTACTTACTGGAGCATAATTACAATCCCTGTGGCCAGACCCTTAAAGAAAATGAGTCCTTCCTCACCCACACCCCTGCTAGAGGCCATCAATGCAGAAGTGAGGCAATGTGTCATTTAGCATGTTCTAGCCTTGAGGTCATGTATACAATGACAGGTTTTTTTTTTTTAAGTCCACTAGTGAGTGAGTACATCCCCTTCTTATTTTTCTTGCTCAGGACGATATTCTCCAATTCCATCTATTTGTCCGCAAAGCAAATTTTCATACAATGCATAAGTCAAACCAATCACATTTTACAAGGCATTACGATGACAATGAGGAGTAAAAGAAGACGACAAAAGAAAAATAGGTGTGCATGTTTTATTTCATTTTTTATTTTCAGAGAGTTTGGGTTAAAGTTGAAATTTATGAAGATTTAAGAACATCCGAAGTAAAGAAAGTTAGAATGACAGCTACAGAATCTCCTCAATAAAAGCCACAAGACCAGTATCTTCTATAGCACAGTGGGCGGCAGCAGCCATAACCATAGCCACCACAGCCACAGCCACAGCCATAGCCACAGTCACAGCCACAGCCACAGCCATAGCCTAGGCCACCATAGCCATAGCCCAGGCCTCCATAGTATCCGCCATAGTAACACATGGTGTCAGGAGTGGACTCTTTAGAGGTTGACAAGCAGTAGGTTTCTTGAGTATGGTTGTCATCATCTGCCAAGGGCCTTTTATATACCCACGTTGTTGTTTGGAAAACCACAGGCATTGCAGCACCACATATCTTTTTACCGCGTTTCAGAAAACATCACATGTTCCAGGATTTACTGGTCAAGCTAGGCTCATTACTAAGATAATTGTGATCCTACCTCAGGTTCCATAGTCAAATGTTGTAATTTTCAAGTTTCTATTTCATTCTTCATGTACTTTAATTTAACATCACAAGATTCACTCAGATTATATAAATTATTACCTAGATTTTTCCTTTTTCATATTTTGGATTTTTATTACCCCATAGAATGATCAGTTTTTCCTCTTATATCTTGTTATTTTGGAATAAATTTTAACTAGAAGAATATGTTTCTTGAGTCTTTTCTCATGAATACAAACTATGGATTGGTTATGTTATTAGTCACTTGATGGGTAGTTGACATATTATATTAATGTATTTGTTTAAGTACTTTGTTTTATTACATGCTGCTATAAAATCAAACAAAAAATATAAAATCATTGAACATACATAAACTGTATATATAATGTTCCCTTAGAGAGCCCATGTGAATTTCTTGAAGGTGTAACCATAAAAGGCATTATCGTTTTGGTTTTTTTTTTTTTTTGATGAACCAATGTTCATATTTATAAACTTCTTTTTAAATAATGGTCATATGTGCTTTGCAGAGAAACCACAGATATATAACTCTGTGTTTTACTTAGTAATTGTCAGCCTAGCACCATGTCCCCTGAGAGACCAAATCTCATGGGAATAAAGTACTTTACACAGAGTAAAGATTAGGGTACAATAAGCCCATTTAGCAACTACACACATCTTGCCATCTATACCACACACAATCATGACAGAGGAATACACACACCCATATACACATGAATATCCACAGAAATTACATAGATAATTGCCAACACATGTTTCAGCATATGCACATAAACCATGCACAAATTTTAGGTGGAACCCCTTTAAAAAAGAAAGCAAAAAAGAAATAGTAATTGTATTACACCTTAGGAGGCCAAACAATGTATTTGTACTTTGTCTCAGTTCAGATATAATGAAGGGAATTTTGTTATGAAAGGTGGCAAACCATCATAGAAAGGTTTAAAGTTGAAAATTTTCACATATTTTCCAAGATAAATGCTATCTAAAATAGAAGAACAGTAGCTTAGCTTTTCGTTATGGAGTTGGCAAAAAGATATTTTATGTAAATGAGGTGGCTTCATAGTAAATGTAGCTATTGGACAATTTCATGAAAATATTGGACAATTTTTCTCTGATTTTAGAGTGTCCATACTAAAGTTTTTGGACACTGAAATACTGTCTGTGGTAGAATTTCATCAGTATATAATAAAACTAATCTTATATACAGAGATAACTGTACATAAGAAGAAAGTTCTTATATGTAAAACTATACATAAAATAAAAATTTTGAATAAACATGAACTTGAATTCACAGAACTACAATAACTACTGCAAAAGGAATACAAATAGAATGGTTCAAGGCT
Source organism: Sigmodon hispidus (assembly GCA_004025045.1). NCBI lineage: Eukaryota > Metazoa > Chordata > Mammalia > Rodentia > Cricetidae > Sigmodon > Sigmodon hispidus. The sequence continues at coordinate 14,544 of PVIH01018572.1, forward strand.
AAAATTCGCAAAATATTTGACATTTGACTTTACGGTTCAAATTTTCTTAGTTTTCCAATTTCATCCATCACCTGAACATTTTAAAATTTCACTTTTCTTAGCAGTTGGATTATGTTCTATTGTGTAAATGGAACATAGTTTTAATACACATTTATCTGTAGATGAACAACATGGCTGTCTCTGTTCCTTGGATATATTAAAGAAAGCAGCAATGATACTGGGTAAGGAAGTATACTAAGATACAGAGATCTTTGGATTTATGCTCAATGATGGTATGTCTAGATCATGCAGTAGAACTATTACTGGTAGTTTTTGTGGGGGTTTTGAGTAATCACTACTCTGATTTCTACTGCAGCTGCACAACTTTGTCCTCCCACCAGCTGCAAATAAACATTTACCTTTCTTCAAATTCACACCAACATTTGCAGTCAGTTGTGTTATGCATCCTGGTCATTCTGACTGAGGTAAGAAGACATTTCAAAGTAATTTTGTTGACTTGAAATTTTCATACCTATTATGTAACTCTATTAGCACTGTATGTTGCCATGCACACCACTGGAAAATAAAATATGGTATTACTTTTAATGTATTGTGAACTTTCTGTGGATCAAAAATGACTGGTCTCTCAATATATGTGCACAACTTTATTAGGGACATAAAGACCTAGGATGTAATAAACTCTTTTCTGATTGAATCTAAGTTCCATTTCAAAAGATGCAGCTCATATATGACATCACTATTAGGCACCCAAGCCATCAGCTAGACAAACCATGGGCCCTATGAGAGAGCTTACTAGTAGTATTCTGCTAAATAGTCTTGGAATTAAACAGAATCCTGATAATATTGTTGTATTCATTGATTAGTGCACTTCTCAACTTTGATCAGAGCCATGCCTTGTTGTGATGGATGATGATTAAAACTGGTCAATATCTACAGAATAATAGTAAGAAATCTTTATCCCTAAAGAGCACACGTGTGTACACAGAGAGAGAGAGAGAGAGAGAGAGAGAGAGAGAGAGAGAGAGAGAGAGAGAGATATGAAATATATGAGGTATAATTGTGGAACAATGTTTGACTACAAGTAATCAGTGTTTTCCAGACACAGAAGACAGTTAGTTCTATGTATGCATTCACAGAAGTTGTGAGTGCTTGCATAAGATTTATGCAAGCTTCAGCCAAATGAAGTCCCAAAATGGAGTTGGGACATGGGTATGATTTTCTGCTTTTAACTAAGGAGCTGTTGCCATTTGATATTTGCCAGTATGTAAAGCTTCTTTAGGGTTGTGGCCCAAAGGAAGTCAACCACACTCCAGGTAATGACTACTTATTCTAGAGGATATAGGCATCTTAGATTGGATGAGACTAGTTTAAGAAAAAAGGAGAACACAAAGTTGGTTGGACATAAAGTGTATGTGTTTGTGTGTGGGTCTAGAAAGAGATGAGAAAAGATAGAAATTTTATCCAAATATATTATATGAGGTTCATCAAGAATGATTAGCTAACAGGGATACATAGTGGAAAAGATTCTTTCCCTATTGTTATAAATGGTGAGGTGCTTCTTCAAAAGCACAAGACAACAGAAAAAATACCATAAGCACCAGCTTGTACCCATCTAAGAGGTTTGGCATAGCAGGGCACTCCGCACACTATATAAAGAATGGAAATGTAATAACCAAAAATCATGTGAGGTATCTACAAATAAACTGATGTTATAGTTGTGAGAGAATTATTGTAAACATTTTTCAAAAGACATTCTATAGATGACCAAGGATGAATTTAAAACATTGTAAATCAAAGTTACAATTCGATTGTGCTTTATAGTTGTTTAGATAATGGGTATTAGAAAAAAAAAAAGGTATTATAAGACACTTGAAATTAAGAGAAGTCTGAACAACCAAGATGTTATGAGAACTAATATGATAGGTCTCTAACTTTAACTAGCAAACAAAAGGCTCTGTTCTCGGAGAAATATCTGTACTACCAAATTCATTGTGGCATCATAAAAACAAAGATATAAAGATAATACAAATTTATACCCATAGAGGAATGTTTAAAAAGAACATTCCACTTTTTCTTCCCTTCTTCATTATTTTCTTTCTTTGCCTTTCTCCTTCAAACCTTCCATCATCTCTTTCTTTCTTCTTCACTCTCTCCTCTTTCCAGTCTTCCTTCTTTCCTCTTTTCTTCCTCTCCTTTCTTTCACCCTTCCTTCCCTTCCTCACTACCTCACTACTTTCTTTTCCTTCCTTCCTTCCTTCCTTCCTTTCCTCCTCCCTCCCTTCCCCTCTCTCTCTTTCTGTTTCTGTCTTAACTTCTGCTTCATTTACACATAAGCACACATAAGTAACCAATTAGATATAAATGCACAAACATACATTCCACATTTAGTAAAAAACTACAGTGAAACAATATTTCAATAAAGTAGTTTATTTAAAAGCATATTTATTCTTAGAAAGGGTAAGAATGCAAGTGGGTAACATTTTCTAAAGTATTATGATGGCAAAGAATAGCTTTCTGCAAATATCCATGCATTCAAATTAAAAATAAGGAATTGGGTGGGCATGCTGCTTAGAATTTGTGAAGATACTTAAGAACATCTGATGTGAAACGATTTGGAGTGAGACATTTCAGAATCTGCTCAGTAGAAGCCATAGGACCAGTATCTTCTACAACACAGTGGGCGGCAACAGCCATAACCATAGCCACCATAGCCACAGCCATAGCCACAGCCACAGCCATAGCCTAGGCCACCATAGCCATAGCCCAGGCCTCCATAGTATCCGCCATAGTAACACATGGTGTCAGGAGGGGAGTGGTAAGAGGATGATAAGCAGTAGGTTCCTTGAGTCTGTGTGTCATGTCACCTTCTGCCAAGGGCCTTTTATACCCCTGGGTTTTTTTTTGAGAAAACCACAGGCATTGCAGCATCACACATCTCTGCAATGTGCTTCAGAAAACATCACGAGTTCTGGGATTTACTGGACAGGCTAGGCTGCATAACTAAGATAGTTGTGCTGCTACATCAGAATCTCAAGGTCAAATCATGGGGCATTAGTATGAAATCCTGGGGCTATTTTAAAGATTGCCTCATCCTATCTTTATTAAATATTTACAAATGTACTCTATAGTGCAATTCAAATATGTAAACTATTTTTATGTTGTTAATATTTATTTATTTTGAAATATTCTATAGGAATGGATTACTTATTGCTTTGGTAATATGGGATGAATTTTATCTTAAAGAATATATTTTTGAAACTTGTACATGCCATTGTAAACTCAATGACTGTGTACATCTTACCTAAGCATAGTTCAGACTGATTATAAACTCAGTAATTTCATGTATCATATATTTTACACATGTATTATTTTTAAACCTCCAGAAAATTAATGACTATTTTATAATCATAAATTACATATATTGTTGTTTGCTTCTGTTTGTCATCTCACATATAAGTTCTCCAGATGTATCAGGAAATATAGTGTGTTTTCTTGCTTTCCCTCTTCTCAATTTTTTCTGAAGGTCACAAGTATTTTAGAAACATCAGTGGCATAACTCTGAAGTTTCTGGAATTTTCTGGAGCAATATTCAGTGTCTAGAGCACTTGATAGTATCCACAAGGCCTCCCTTGGGTTCTATCCTAAGCTCTCTCCTAATCCCAATATGTAAGTGTACATACTCTAATATGGACTCGCTAGTGTGTGGACTTTTACCTGTACTTCAATTTGAAACTGACCTTTGCAGTCTTAATGTAAACAGAGGTAATAAACCATGATAAGGTATAATTTTATTTAATTTAAAGTTTTAATACATAAAAATTTTTATGAAATAAATTAGACCTAGTGAAGCACACAGCTCAATCATCTAGGTATGATAACTCATACCTATAACCTTTGTCTTCAGGAGGCGGAAGCAGAAGCTACTGCTGGAAAATTTGAACCTGTTGTGGACCTCATAGTTAGTTCTTGACCAGCCTCAAATACAAAGTGATCCTATCTCATAAAAATATTTTATAAATTTGATAGTAAAATAGAGCTATCTATACAGATGATGTGCAATATACCTAAAGCCATACTTCTAAAGCAGCACCTCCCCTTCTTGCTTTACAGTGGCTGAGTATCAAATTCCTCTAGATACAATCTTCCTCAGTGTAAACTTTGTTTTCTTTGAGTATAAATTTAGTCACATGTGTGTAGGTATGAGGAAGCATTCTCCCTTCTATTTCCTCTTATTTTTATAGTCTTTAAACACCTAGCTATGTTAATAAGATGAGTGAAATATATGTATGTATATTTCTATGATCTATCTATCAATCTATTATCTATCATTTGTCTGTCTCTGTGTTTATATAACTTTCTGTCATATATCTGTCTACATCTATCTATCATCTATTTGTCGGTCATTGTATATACATATATATATATATATATGTCATCTATCTATTTATCTCTTTCTAACATTCTATACCCATTTATATTATGTACCTCTGATGCAAATCTCATCAATTTTGTATAATTTAAAAGCTTACTATATAGAACCATAATAGACATTCTGATAGGAGGTGTCCAGAATTACAAAGGACATTATATTAGCTATTAAGATAAAGCTTATTTTTGTTATGAACCTAGCCTTTAATGGCTAAGCCACCTCTCCATCCAAATAAAGCTTATTATTAGACATTAACTTTCATTTTTCCTTTAAAATGTTTTTTCAGTTTAAGCATATTTTGATATAGATTATTGAAGAACAAATATATGAAATAATTTTTTGTCCTCTTTGCCAAAACTCTCCAAGGTTTTTCCAGTTATAGTATCTATTGTTTTTTTCACCTCATGTGGCTTTCATAGAGACATAACATTGTCTTTCTAATTGAGTGACTTGGAACTCCTCTAGCAAAACTTCATTCTCTAGAATTCTCCCTTGTTTCTGATTGTCTTGGGGCTGCTGCCATTACTTTTTTTTTTCAGTTAATCCCACTTAATTTTTAATTTTTAATTTTATATTGTTTTTTGGAAATAAATATCAAAGAAAAGTTTTATTACTATATGTCTTTTTTTTTCTATCCTGAGTGCAATTACTTTTTAAGAACAGAGGGTTGCATTCAATTATTGTTATTTCTTCTCTTAGTTGAAAACAGAGATATATGATTCAGTTGGTGATTGGTATTTGTTCATAGAAAATCTAAATCAACAATTAGAGAAAATTTGTTTAAAGTTGTTTCTTTAAAGAACAGCTATAATATTTACTGTCTGGTATGAGGTCAAGTGGTCAAAGAAGAGATGGTTGGAAATATAAAGGCATAATTAGTAAGGGTGAGTTACCATAAAGGCACATGTAAAATATCTTTTCTGTGTATACTAATGTAAAGATATAAGTGTTTTCTTACTGGACTTAGGATAATTTATTCATTAATCTTCTTTTAACATGAAGAAGTTATATAAATAAAATGATATAATAAATCAAACAGCCTCACTTTTCTTAGGGTGACAGGAAGGTTGAATGACGGACTGACCATGGTCGAGCTGAGCCTTCTACTTGATGGCAATGAATTGAGTTCACCTTATTACCTGCCCCACAAATTTATTCCATGCATTAGAATAAAATCTGTGCTTTCTAAATGTGTGCACTTATTTTTAGAAAGTATGCTTTTAACTGCTGTGACTTACATGCTTTAGGGATTGCCTTAACTTAGGTGATGAGAATAAAGACATGACAGTCATATATAGGCACGTATACAGAAAAGCTGGGCTCAGGTGGGACATGCTCTCTGAGACTTAACAACAGCTGCTGAGATATCATGAAAGAGGAGGAGGTCTATTAGCTCATCTTGGTGGGGAGCAGTCTCCAGCTGCAGACATTAGAGATAGCATAAAATATGGGGAGGCAGATTAGCCAATCTTAATGGGGATACAGTGCCTAGCTGCAGGATATCAGAGATGCAATTGTTGCTTTCTGAAGATTGTCAACATCTGTTCACAACCCAGAGAGACTTTACTATTCCCATGGGTCTGAAGCACTGGGATTTTTGACATAGGTGTGCTCATGTCCATAATACACATTTGCTTAGTACTTCAACCACTCCCTTTATTTAACTATGGAAAAACACATAAAGGAGAAATTTACCTTAAACAACAGAGAAAATTGTACATGTAAGCTGAATATTTTCAGAATAAATCTTATAGAAATGGAAAGAAAAACTTATCTTTCTAGCTACTTAGTTTTAACAAATGACAAAGTAATAACTCCTCTAATGAAACATGTTTTATGAATGTTGAAATATCGTTTTCGAAGCTTCCTATGTGTGAGGCATTGAAATACTAAACAGAACTACAATGTTCCTTTTTTGCTGTTAAACAAGACAAATAAGTTACTTATGTCATGGACAGACATTTGGGATGTGTAGAACATGGTGGGAGAAAGAGTTCTACAGGCCAAGATGAACCATCAACTCCAGATGGTCCAAATGGTTCTCAGTAGAATCTGTAGGTTCAGTAACTCTCAAAGCCCCATGAGGGCAGCAACTTGCCATACCAATAGCCCAAGGCAGTGTAATAGTACCCAAAATAGCTCATGGTTTTAAAAGTAGAAGGGTTCAGTTGAGCAGACTTTGATTTTCTCTTTGTGAATGTCACCAGCTGCCTATGACTTTCCAAAAATTTACATGGAGAGAAGGGCTAGCCACAGGAAGGTATTAGCTTCATGTCTGACATATTAATTCATATTTTAAACTTTTAGGATGCTCTGTTTATTAGAGACACAGATGCTTTCATGGTTATGAATTCTTTTGGCACTTTGTCATGATCCCAATAATTCAAGAGATTTCTTTAACAGGAAAAAAATGATATATGAATGCCCAATCATAAAATAACATGTTTGTGTTAGTTTTAGGTTTGTGACAAGTTTTCACTGGAGGCACATTGTCCTTGAGCTTTTAATTCTATTTTATTATACACTTTTTATTTCACAGCAGTATGAGTTTTTAAGATTTATTAATATCTCTGTGCAAAGTTCATGACCAGAAACATTAGTGTAGCTACAAAGCTAACAAAATATCTATCCATCATTAATATGCAAATAATTATGTCATCTAGATGAGTACTAGCTATGAATATTTTATGTAGGACATCTGTAAGTAAGTTCTTTTGTTGGTTTACTGTCATCTCTTCTTTCACCTTGAATTTTGTCAGGAAATATCTTGCGAGTTGGTATCTACATGACTTTATTATTGACATACAGAAGTTTCCATGTACTTATTTGTTAATCATCATTTAAAACTGTGAGTTTCTTCCATTGGGTAAATAAATAATTTTGAAAGTATGAAGTCTACATTGTTGTCTGTGCTTTGTTCAAGATGGAGATATTGATCATGTCTAAAATCCAGTCAAAGTATTGATATGAGATGTCTTCAGATCTCCCTGCATGGGTGTCAAGTCTTTACTGGATTACTCAGATGCTCTTAGGCAGTAGCATGTTAAAAGCAGAGAGCAGGGTCAAGCAAGGGTCAACCCACTGCTAGAGTTAACAGCGATTTCTGGGATCCAGTGATACCTACTAGAAATGCAAGTACATGAAGTCTGATGTCTCCAAAGTCTTATTATGATCAGTGTACTTCTTTCTGTGGACATACTTGCTTCAGAGGAAGAATTTAAAAGTATATATATTTATGTTATACATTAACAATAACACCTGAACATAAATTTTAAACTAACATTAAACAAAAAGTTTAATGGCAGAAATAAAAAGTACACAATAATTCTGAAAGACATTCAATCTTTTGCTGGTATATGGCAAAGCTTAATGGTCATAAGTTAATAGGAGCCCTCAGCTAAAATGCAGTCCCAATATAATCTATGGTCTTTCATATAATATATGATATCTTGGTATTTCAGAAATGTTGAATATGACTTTAAAATATATTTTGAATATTTAAGATAAACAACAGCTAAGACAGTAGGAAAAATATAAAATCAGAGTCTTTGCAGCTCTCAAGAATAAAATGGTACAAACTACAAGGGCTGAGGTCTTGAAAGTTTAATATTAGAACAACACACATAACTACTGTGTTAGAATTCAATCCTGTGTGTGAGTGTGTGTGTCTGTGTGTGTGAGTATGTGTATGTAATATTGAAAGTCCAGTAACTTATGATTAATTAATTTTCACAAAGAAAATCAGATGGAGAAAAAGTATAATATTTTAAATAGACAGTACATATTTGAATATTCTAATAGAAAAAAATCATTATCATTATTTTACATTTAAAACTAGCAATTGTATTTTTTTTCATTTATTTATATATCTATTTTCTGGAAACAAATTCTTTATTGGATATAGGATTGTATTTTAACTTTCTTTTTTTCTTTTTATAGACTAAATTCTCATTTTTTTATCCATGTATCCCCCTTGTTCAAACTCCCTACCCCTCCGGAACCCTCCTGGTGGTCACTCTCTTCTCCCCATACCCTAATCTCCTTCCAAGAAAGGGCAGGAGATCCGAAGGTGTATTTGTTCAGCATTCACTCCAGGCAAATTAGATTTCCTCATCATAATATCAAGATGTGGTTAGGTGTTCCTCTGGAGGAAATGGCCAGTCCAAGGTACTTCAGATCCCATGCTGTTCAGTGGCTGTGGTTGTAGCTTGGGTGTGCTTTGCTTTTTGTTTAAAGTCCACTAATGAGTAAGTACATCCCCTGCTTATTCTTCTGGGTTAGTGTTGCCTTGCTCATTAGAATATTTTCAAAATCCATACATTTGTCCAGAAATTTGAGGATATCATTTTTTTTTTATGTGTAGAGGTACCACAGTTTGTTAATTCATTCTTCAGTTAAGGGGCATCTAGGTTGTTTCTGGTTCTTGCTAATATGAATAATGCTGCTATGAGCATAGTTGAGCTAATGCTTTTGGGGTACGAATTGCATCTTTTGGGTATATGCCAAATAGTGGTATTGCTGGATCCTTGGGGAGATTGATTCCCAGTTTTCTGAGAAACCACCATATTGCATTTCAGAGTGGCTGAACAAGCCTACATTCCCACCAACAATTGAGGAGTGTTCCCCTTACTCCACAACCTCTCCAGCATAGGTTGTCATTTGTGTCTTTAATATTAACCATTCTGACAGGTATAAGGTAGTATCTCAAAGTTGTTTTGAATTGCATTTCTGTGATGGCTAAAGATGTTGATCATCTTTTCAAGTGCCTTTCAGCCATTCATAATTCTTCTGCTGAGAATTCCTTTTTCAGTTCTGAATCACATTTTTTAATTGTTTTTTTTTTAATGCTTTTGGGCTCTAGTTTCTTGAGTTCTCTATACACTTTAGAGATCAGTCCTCTCTCACTTGTAGGGTTGGTAAAAATCTTTTCCCATTCTGTAGGATGTCATTTTGTCTTATTGACTATATCCTTGGCTTTACAGAAGCTTCTCAGATTCAGGAGGTCCCACTTATTGTTGTTCTTAGTGTCTGTGCTACTGGTGTTATATTTAGGAAGTGGTCACCTGTGGCAATGGGTTGGAAGTTATTTTCCACTTTCTTTTCTGTCAGGTTCAGTGTGGTTGAGTTTATGTTTGATAAACTTGGATTTGAGTTTTTTGCAGGGTGATAGATTTGGATCTATTTGCATTTTTCTACACATTATCATCGAGTTATGTCAACACCATTTGTTGAAGATGCTATCTTTTTCCCATTGAATATTTTGGGCCTTGTTGTCAAAGATCCTTTTTTTCATGTATCCCTTTGCTCTACCTCCCTTCCCCCTTCCAAATCCTCCCTCTCTACCTACAGCCTCCCTCCTCCCTATTCCCCCATTCTCTCTCCCAAAAGGGCAAGAAGTCTCAAGGTGGATCAACTCAACATCCACTTCAGGCAGGTCCAAATTCTGCATTGTAATGTCATGTCTGGTTTAGGTGTTCCTCAGGGGAGAGTGCACTCTGAAGTGCCAGTCTATGCATAGAAACATAGTCTGATCTCTCCATTTGAGGCTCCACATACTGCCCATGTGAGTGGACAGCTGCCTATCCTTGGAGGGCCTAGTTTCTTTTCTTGAAGTTTTCCTAGAGACTGTTATTAATTCAGTGAGCTCTCCAAAGCTCCAGCCAGTCACCACTGTGGGAGTTTTCCTCATAAGCACTATCCCCCTGCTCATATACACTCTCCTCCACTACTCTCAGCTGGACCAGGAGCTCAGCCCAGTGTTCAGCCATATGTATCTGCCTCAACCTCTATTCATTGTTGGATGTAAGTTCTCTGATGGCACTTGGGGTGTCTATTCATTTGATTATATAGGAAGTCCTGTCTAGTCAACACCTGCACTATTTGTTGGAAACCTACGCAGGGATTTTCATGAGTTCTTGTAGATGACCCTAGTACCTAGTACCTGGTCTTTTTCCAACACCACATTGGCTTCCATTATTAAGATCTACATCTCTATTTTTTTCTCCGTCCCTGTTGCTCTTCTCCCTCAATCTTCCCCTTCTCTCATTATTTGTTCCCACCTCTTCTTGATTGCAACTCCTTATGTGCTCAGTTAACTAAGGACATCTTTATTTTCTCTTCCTAGGGGAATCCCTGGAAGTCTCTCTTAAGCTCCTTCTGATCCCAAACTTTTCAGGAGTTGTGTTTTGTAGCTTGGGTGTTGTTTTTTTGTTTTGTTTTGTTTTGTTTTTGTTTTTGTTTTTTTTTTTTTGCTTTTGGTCTGAAGTCCACTAATGAGTGAGTACATCTGCTCAGGAGGATATTCTCCAAATCCATCCATTTGGCTGAAAATTTTAGGATGTCATTTCTATATTTACTCCTGAGTAGTACTCCATTGTGTAAACGTACTACATTTTGTTAATTCATTCTTCAGTTGAGGAACATCTAGGTTGTTTCTAAGTTCTTGCTATTATGAGCAATGCTGCTATGAACATAGTTGAGCTAATGCCTTTGGAGTGGGAATGTGAGTCCTTTGGTAAATGCTGGGTCCTTGGGGAGATGATTCCCAGCCCCCCTCCTGTCCCTCTGCCCAGTCCCTCCCAGTCTTCCTGCAGCCTTTACATTTATGTCTTAGATTCCTCTTTGAGTTAAATATTTGATAGAATAGGAAAAAAATTCCCATTAATGAGTTTTATATGTGAATATCATTATAAATGTTGTGAGCCACCATGTGGTTGCTGGGAATTGAACTCAGGATCTCTGAAAGGACAGCCAGTGCTCTTAACCTCTGAGCCATCTCTCCAGCCCTAAATGTGAATATCAAATTTTAGTAATGTCACAAATATTTTATATTTAGCCATGAAATGTTCCAGTCCAAAGTTTCATATACCCAGGTATCAGAAACATTCTGCTTTGTAGGGTAAAAGTAGTAATATAATGTGTTTGAAGAGCATAAATACTGTATTATCTATTGACAGTTATTTACTTTCTTTTTCTTTTCTCCTCATGTACCTATTGACAGGTAGGTAAAGACTCCATTTACATACTGGAATTATCTGTGGTAGACTCTCCAGTGACAAGTTTCAGAGGGAGACTCAGAGGTAGAAGGGTGAAATATTAGTTCATTTGTATTAACAAAAATTTCATAAACATTAGCAAATGTTTTTTATTATGAGACTCACTTTGTTTGTGTATCTCTAAAAGCTATGGATTCCTGCTGAAATTATTATATGATTCCCAAACCTTCCTTGGTCAAATAAAGACACAGTAAATCTGATAAATCAAATAATTCCCTCATGGGTGAGCATGCATTTATTTATCTGAATTAAACCACTATCTTCTGAAAATAGACAAAATAATTTTTATCCTTAAAAATTTTCAAAACTCTGTTAACAGTGTATTCATAAGTGTGGGGAATCAATAACAATCTTCTGCATAGAAAACCAAGTGGCAGTCCAAAGATAACCTGTATGAAGCAACACAATAAATACTGGACAGGAAAGTGATGCCCTAGTTGACCGTAGAAGACATATTTCTCTGACTTATGGAGCCCTGTATGTACAAATTACAGCAACAAGCAATTTCATTGTATGACATTAAGTGTCTTGTCCTTAAAAGATAAGCCTCTTTCTTTACAGTTAAGAAAGAGATATCACAAAGAATAGTTCTATATTTAGTGAAAGTTTTTTCCCAAATATAGTAATAGAAATGCCCCCATCAAAAAAGGTTAAAAGAAGTTAACTCTCTTAACAATTTGTATCACAAAATGAAATCAAGCCACATAAATTGACTCAAATTAATACATAATTGAGTGCTGAAACAAAACAATAATTTGTGTCTTTAGAATATTAAATTATTTTTCTTTTTAGAATTTTATATGTGGATACTGTATTTACATCACTTCCATATTTTCTTCCTACCCCAGCTATGATTTTTCCTAACCCACTTACATCTTAAAACCTCATGTGGCTGTGGAATTCTGACATGGGAGCACAATTATCTCAATTATGCAGCCTTGTGTATCCAGTAAATCATGAAACTCATGATGTTTTCTGAAGCATAGGGCAGGGATGTGACTCTATAATGCCTGTGGTTTCCCCCAACAACAATCCAGGTGTATAAAAGGCCCTTGGCAGGTGGTAACACCCAAATTCAAGAAAACCACTGCTTATCTTCTCTGAACAGTCTACTCCTTACACCATGTGTTACTATGGCGGATACTATGGAGGCCTGGGCTATGGCTATGGTGGCCTAGGCTATGGTTATGGCTGTGGCTATGGCTGTGGCTATGGTGGCTATGGTTATGGCTGCTGCCGCCCACTCTGCTGTAGAAGATACTGGTCCTGTGGCTTTTACTGAAGAGTTTCTGTAGCTGCTTACTCCAACTTTCTTTACATTAGAAATTCTTTAAAAATGTCATATATTACAATCTTGTACTAAATCATCTAAGGAAAAATAAAAACATATAGCATACCTGTCACATTTCTCATCTGTATTTTGACAGTGTGACAACTGAAAGAGATGTTCTTTATAATGCCTTGGAAAAATGAGGCACACATAGACTCTTAACTATTGTTTTCGTATTAAATAAATTATTTCATTGAAAATATTGATTTTTTTGGTCCTGTTTACTTGTGTCCAATAATATGGGAGGTATGTCTTTGTACTCTTGTCTACTTGGTCACAACTGTGTGTGTGAGGGGGTGTTAAATAAGAAAAAAATGGGAGAAGAATGAAAAATGAAGAGAGGAAGAGAAATATTTCCTTTGAACTTTCATCTATTATTAATAGATATTTGGGTTGTTCTCATATTTGCACCCTTGTGAGTAATGACACAATGAATTGTATGGTACAAACATTTTTCTGTGGTCAAATTCTTTTGTCTTCTAGATAAAATTCATAAATATTAAAAATTATTTTATGAGTATTTGAGGATAAGTCTTCATGTATTTTCTATAATGTCTGTCATTTTACATATCTCACAGAAGAGAGGGTTGGCTTTTTTTCATATGTTTCCTAATATCCATATGCTTTCTAAGGGCCATTTTACTAAGTGCCATTGGCTACAGTCTTATTGAGACTTTGACTTGTAATTTTGAGATATTTATTAGTACAATGAAACTTTATTTCACCCTTTGGTTGTCTGAGATTTTCTTCTGAGAAATGTATAGTCCAACTTCTGATCTGTTTAACATCAACTTACTGTCTTCCTTCTGCTCAGCTAGAAATGTTACCTAGTTTGGTCTATCAATCTCTAATTTCTTGTACATATTTATTTCTTTTCAGTTATGGATTATTCTGTTGTGTAAAGAGTCTGAGTAGGATACAATAAAATTTTACATTTTTATTGTTTGTTTTAAAAGTCATATTCAAATTCATTCTGAGACTAAACATTAGTTCTTTGAGAGTTTCATAAACTGGGTTTTGATCATATTTACCCTTCTCCCCATTTTTTCCCAGATCTACTCCATTCTTTCCTCTGTCCATACTACTTATAGTCTATTTTTGTTAAGCTAGCATTTTGAAAAATACTTTATTTTCCTGTTTTGAGATAATAATATCATTATGTTAAACATACTTGTTTTATTTTTGCTGCTTATATATTCTGGGATGTGGGGACATCTATGGAAGGATCATGGTTGATATATCCAGGGAAACAACCCTAAAGAAGCCATCTTCTAATAGCTATCAATTTCCAACACTGCTTATCTAGTAGTGAGACATTGTGCCCACCTCCTTTCTTTTTTTTTTTTAATTGTACACAAGCAATATGAAGATGATTTTATTTTTTATTTATTTTTTGCTTGTATTCCATGTCATTTTTTTATTTTATTATTATGAACAAAGAAGTCACACTTTCTATCCTTGTACCTCCTTTCTTCGTGTTGGGATTTTGTCTGGTTTGAGCTTGCACAGGTCTTGTGCATGCCATCATAGTGTTGCAAGTTTACATGTGCACATTTCTGTGTCTGGAAAGAAATGTTTACTTTTATTTAACTACTGCCTCTTGCTTTTATAATCTTCTCCTGTCTCTTCTGTAAACAATAATACCAGATCTTTATGAAAATCAGGTATAATTTTCTGGCTGAATATTCTGCAGTCTTTTATACTCTGCTCATTGACAAGTTATGGAACTTTGTAAGAATCTACATCTACTGCAAAAATAAGCTTCTTCAAAGAGAATTTAGAGATGCATCAAACAATAGGCATAATGGAAAGACATTGTTTGTCTTCAATATTGTGTTCATTTATCATTGTAGTAATAACAGTCTATTACTTTAAGTCTAAAAACATGTCCAGCTATAGGTTCTTGTACTGAAAATGGTATCAAGTACAGGTTTTGTATTGTAAAATATTCTCTAAATCCACTTAACTGCTTATTTCCATACTATTTCCACAACTATTGAATGAGTGGACATGTCTTCCCGGCCACATGTTGCTGTGGTTTTCAAGGTTTATAGTTGTCTGAAACTCATGGCCACTTTCTCTCTTATGTAACATGCATAGAATTTTCCAGAACTAAGGAAGATAACTAGTATGGTAATAGCTTCCATGTAATTATCTTTCCATGTTCTGTGACTCACAGGTTTGCTGTCTTCAACAATGAGACTTACCATCATGTCTTAGAAGCCAAAGAAGAGAATTAGCAAAGATTTGTTATTATGGAAGTGTCTATGAATCTTTATAGCTAACAATTGTGAAAAGGGTAACACTGGGTCTTTTATTTCTTAGCCTATAGTATCCTACCTATAGTTCCTGACCCCCTTCCTGTTATATTTTTCTGCATTACACATTTATATTACTTCATCCCACCTTTACTCTTTTCAAAGCCTTACCCACCATATGTCTCCTTATTAATTTCTTCATCTCTACAGGTTTATAATAATAAAAATGGCCTATTACTGGCATAACAATTGACACATTGATAATGGAAACTGATAGAGAAGAAAGTAGGCAAAACACTATGACTTGTTGGACTTTCAGACTAGAAATTCAAAAGTACAGTTTTTGAAATGAACAACTGACAAATGAGACCCCCTAAAACTGAAATTTCTGTACAGCAAAGGTCACCATTATTTGAGTGAAGAAGTGTCCTATATAATGGAAAAATCTTAAATGGCTCTGCTCCCAATAGATGCCTAGTGTCTAAAATATCCAAAGAACTCAAAAATCTAAACATCAAGAAAATGGGCTACTCAGTTATAAAATAGGACATAAACTAAAAAAACATTTTTAATGATAAACTATGAATGCATGAGAAACATTTTAAAACTATGCAGCATTGTTAATCATCAGAGAAATGCAAATGAAAAGCACTGTGGAATGTCTTCTTACTCCAGTTAGAGTGGCTAAGATGAAAAACAAACCTGACTACAAATCCTGATGTGGAAGTAGAGAAAGGACACACTTATTTGCTGCTGTAGAGAATGAAAGTTGGCTTAGCCATGATAGATATCAATATGGAGGTGCCTCTAAATTTAAAAAAGATATAGTACATGATGCAGGTATACTAGGCTTGGTTGTACTCAAAAGGATCTACACCTACTGCAGAATTACCTGCTTATTCAAATTTACTGTTGCTCTATGCACATACATACAAGAAATGGGAGCAGTCTAGATAACTATATATAGATGAATGCATAATGCAACATGTTGTATTTACTCAGTGTGATATTATTTAGCTCTTAAGAAATATGATTTCTTTATTTGTAGCTGAGCCTAATCTGGCTTGAGGAGCTTTAGATTTTATTTTTTATGTTTTATGTATTTTAGAGAAAAGAGAAATTTTACTGCTGTATGAGTTTTTTTTTTTTTTTAGCTATCCTGAATGTTTTGCTTTTTTATATAAAGTTTGTTATTGATTTTCAGAAAACAATCAAAAAATAATTATAATCTTTAGAAATGTCAATCAATTCAGAAATTATGGTCTTCTAAAACTTTATCAGCCCTTGAAATATACTAATTTAGTATTAGTTTAAATAACTATAAATGTAATCTATGCAGTTCTTGGTATTGTTGGTTTTGATAATATTAGAATGAATTAAATAAGCAAAAGACTGTTCTTTACTACATATAAATTATGTAAATAATATGAAAAGAACATATAAGAAGATGCTATATGTACTATAGCTGTGCTTTAGAGCTTTGGATGGAAATAGAAGTGTAAGTCATGGATCAGTGGTTTACTGAGCATATACCCTAAAGACAGACATTTGTATTCCAAAGGCATTAGCTCAACTACGTTCATAGTAGCATTATTCATTATAGCAACAACCTGGAAACAACTTAAGAATCACAAACTCAGAAATATAAGCAGGGAATGCATTTACTCATTAGTGGTCTCTAAACAAACAGACAAGAAAAAAGCCAAACATGACCAAGCTGCAAACCACAACCACTGAACAGCTTGGGATCAGAAACACCCTGGACTGACTCTTCGGATCCCACTCCCCCTAGAGGAACACCTGACTCACTCTTGAGGGAGGGGGGACAAAACTGGATCTGCCAGGAGTGGAAACTGAACTAAGCAATATTGGGTCAGTGGGACCATGGGACTGTCTGCTGCCTGCCCAGGGAGGGGATGGGGAGTTGTGGAGAAGAAAAAATGACCTGATGTGGCAGGAGGGGGAACGGACCTTGAATAATGATATACAGGGATAGAAAGCGTGACTTCTTTGTTCATAATAATAATAATAATAATAATAATTTAAAAAAGAATGGATTAACAAACTGTGGTACATCTACACAATGGAGTACTACTCAGCAGTAAGAAAAAAATGACATCATAAAATTTGCAGGCAAATGGATAGATTTGGAGAATATTCTTAGCAAACTGTCACAAACCCAGAAAGATAAACAGAAGATGTACTCACTCATTAGTGGACTTTAACAAAAAGCAAAGCATTCCTAAGCTACAAACCACAACCACTGAACAGCTTGGAATCTGAAGCCCCTTGGACTGGTACCTTGGAGCCCATTCCCTCCATAGGAACATCTGACCCAGTCTTGATGTTGGGGTGAGGAATGTGGATCTGCCTGGAGTGGATGCTGAACTAAAACACCTTGGGACTTTTGGACGTACTGCCCTTGCTGGGGAGGAGATAAGGAGATAGGGAGAAGAGAGAGTAACTTGGAAGGGTGGGAGGGGGAAGGGAGTTTGAACAAGAGGATACATGGCTAAAAAATGAAACAACTGACCTGTTGTAAGCTGTCAGTCTACTACCCAAAAGTATTGATCAATGATACTGTTATTTTTACTTTATTGGTTTTTATTATGATGATGTTTACTTTGACTTAGGACTTTACACATATCAGAATCGACTCATGCATTCACTGTATGCTTCAGGATGACCTTGAATTCTTGGACTTCTTCCTTACACTTCCCACGTACTGGTATTACAAAAAAACAAACAAAAAACAAAAAACAAAAAAACACCAACATGTCTAATTTATGTGGTGCTTAGTATTGAAAACCAGGGTTCTTTCTTGCAAGAAAAGTAATCTACTAACTGACCTACATCTACAGCCTAGCTTTGGCCTCAGTCTAATAATAAAGAGCCCTATATTTTCTAAAAGGGTTTACCTTGTTCAGATGAATGATGGATCTTTGAGTTCTCATATTAGTATGTGTATATGTCAGGGAAATTTAGCAGTTTTTTTATTGCCCACTAAAAACCAATATAAGATGTGTGTGTGGTGTGGTGTGGTGCGGTGGTGGTGGTGGTGGTGTGTGTGTGTGTGTGTGTGTGTGTGTGTGTGTGTGTGTGTGTAAGCACACATGGGCATTGGTGGGGGTATAGGTGTGTGGCATGATGTTCTGCGCTTGACTATAAGTTTCTAATACCAGCAAATAGACCAAGGTGTCAACGGATACACGGTAGCTTTAACAGAGCTGATCTTTAGTAGTAGCCCTCTAGTAGCTGCTCTTACCTTTTTCCTTGGAAATTCTTTCCAACTGCCTCATTCCTTCCACATTTCTGCTACTATTCTCACTCCTGGAACCATGGGACTTCTTCAGCCATGAATCATAATTTCAAAGATGAGGTCATTGTTCAGGACTGACTTCCAGAGCAGTTTTGTCCCAGTGCCTACTGTTGAATCATTAACACAGGTTGAGCATTGTACATATTATGTCCCATCATCTCTACACTTGGGGAGCCTGTGATAAATTACATATTATCTAAAGGAATGCAGTTTTGACTGTAATAGCATCCATATATTCTAAAAAAGTAAGAGAAATTAATTTTTATAAATGACAGGTATAGGTATAAAGAAATCTGAAGTTAAAGTGGCAAGCATAATTCTTGTATTCATCAAAATTGTAAAAGAAATATAAAAATAAATAACTGACAATAATATCTCTCTTCAGGTTCCATTACATAAAAAAATAAGACTTTATTCATACTAAAAAAGGAAAAAAATTGAAAAAGGTAAACAACATAAGCAAACCAGAAATCACAAAAATGTAAGTGCATAAAAAAATCTTAGCATAAATTTATTAACATGAGAGTAGTAGATATTTCTAGGTCACATAGTAAATAAACTTACATTGTGTTTGCAAAGGGAAAAATAAAAGAGTTCTTAAATAAAAGGGTTTCAGTGCTTTGGAAGCATATAGAAAAGATAACCAGATTTATATCAAAGTGTTATCATGAATCATATAACCACAATCTCACTAAGATTAAATAAATTTTAAATTATCTTTACATTAATAGAAATTGTATTTACATATTATTCAGAGGCATACTGATGCATAGTATTCGCAAATAATACCTCTCTGAATAAGCTTCTCTCCCATGAACCAGTGCAATGATAATAAAAATAAGAAATTAACTGTGCTCAGCAGAATATTAAATTATTAATGACTATTAATTTCAGCATCTCATTTCAGAAAGTCTCCAAAGTATATATAAGTGGGTAACGTAAAGAAACTAATAAATATTCTCTAGAAAATAAATTACATGTTTTGTAATGTAAAATAAAGAAAAAACAAAATTATGCTACTTTCAGATAAATGAGTAGAGCTGAAAATATTTATTCTGAGTAAAGTGACCCAGACTCAGAAAATTAAAAGTGATATTTTCTCTTATCTTAGCTTTGAATATTCATATATGAGAGATGAATATGCAATACTTCAATTAATTTTATACAAATTATGTGAATTGACATTTACATTTATTCCATTCATTGAAAATTTTATTTTTATATGTTGTTTGTTTTTATGTCAGGCTCTTTCTATATTTGCAAGAATTGTTTGTTATATAATAATCATAATTATGACACTGACAGTGTTTGTGGGTCCAAAGAATTTCAGGTTAGGCACTGTAAAATCAGAGGGAAATTGTCTTCTCATTAAACCATCCAATAGATATATTTACCATGATGTGATCTCATTTACATGTATTTGTTTCTTTGATTATCCTTCTTGAACTCAACATTTTTATTAGATTTGTTTTATTTTAGACAACATATATTTTGATAAATATATGAAAAGTTCAAACCAAGCAAAACCATACATTCCAATGAAGGCTTTGCACCATAAATACAAATACCAGCCTTCACCTATGGGGACAAAGACATGCATATGGCTTATTTCATCAATTTTAAGGAGTCTGTAAAATTGTTCTTTATAGGGGACAATATTTAGAACTACATATGATATTTTGTGCATACAAAACAAAGGCCCCATCATTTGAACATACCTATAGAAATTGACGTTCATGTGTAGCGGGAAATCAGGAACTATCTATGTGAACGATCGCGTCATAGGACTGGAGACGAGCGGGGAGTGGTTAACTGGAAAGGATTCCGGAAGTAGACCTTCGAGGCAGAGGACCAGGACAGGAAGCCATCATTCTCTCGTGAGAGTTCCCGAAGGAAGCCGTCATTCTCTCGTGAGAGTTCCTGACCGGGTACGCAGTTCGGCTCAGCTGTGCGGGAGTTTGGATGTACGGTGTGGGGATGAGGAGTTTTCCTTAGAAACGTTCTGGCGTACTGCAACCTTATCCTTTCATTTTCTCTTAAAACCATCTCTGTTTTGTAAGTGATTTTCAAAAAATAAACCCCATTTAAAACATATCTCACCGCTATAATTGGCGCCCAACTTGGGGCTAATTCCTCACCCGCCCACGGAGCCAGTCTGAACGACTTTGGTTACCAGCTGTGCACGAGCCTCCTGTATGCAACCAGGAATGAATCTGCGCGCAGCAGACCTCCTGAGAGACAGATTGACCTGTTCTAGTGGAGCACGCCTGGTAGGATTTGTTGAAAGATCTGAGAAAGACCATCCCAGCTGAATCGCCACCTTGTTTCCTGCACCATTGCTGCCGCTGCTGATCACGACAGCGACATCTGCTGGCCGTAAGTTCTCATTACATCTGAGTATATTTTTTCTTCCTTTTTTTTTCTACATTGTTTTTTCCTTTCTACAATGTCTTACCAGATTTTTTCCAGGATTACAAATTTGAAGGTTATCTCCACCCAGGAGTCCTTTTGCTTTTTTGTGTGATAATATATTTCATACTTACCTATTTTAAGGCATCTCAACATAGAGAGTATGAGGCTAAGATGTCTGGCATGAATGAATGTATTAAGACACTCCAGAAATTCATTGTTTTCATAGAAGAGAGGTCTACTTTGATCACAGAGGAATTTAGAGCCCATATTGATGAAAATTTTAGGAAATTGGATGAAAATTTTAAAAAATGGATGAAAATTTTAGGATAATGGATGGAAACTCTAGGAAATTTGAACAGAAGATAGTAGAATGGATAGATGTGGAGACAGGGAGGATTTCCCATTCTATGAAATTGTTGGAGAGATCATTTATAGAAGACTATAAAACACTGGAAAAGACCATTGCCACTAGGTTACAAGATTATGAGGCTCGCTTGGAGGTTTTAGAAAAGGATCTTGAGGCAACATCTGCTCAAGATAACCCAGAGCCCCCTCTTAAACGGTGCTACTGCAGAGAAGGTTCTTTACCTAGATTGGTTACCATGAGGGGACTACCCCCCATCCCTCCAACTCTATTCCCAGTTGTAGCAGAGGGCAAAAAACCACAACCACATGGAAGGGCTTCTGACAATGAGGAATACAATTATGAACTTATACTCATGAAGGATTTAAAACAAATAAAGGAAGCCATAGTGAACTATGGTGTACAATTATCTTTTGTGAGGCAATCCTTGAACTCATGGTCAGCACAGAATCAAATAATTCCTGATGACTGGAAGAATTTGGCAAATGCAGTGTTTAATGATGGCCAAAACTTCCAATGGAGGAATTGGTTTAGAGAAGAGGCTAAAGCCTTGGAATCTTGAGATCAAACTGGAAATGTTACCGTCTCCAAAGTCCAAATCCTTGGGAAGGCCAGTTTGCTGATTTATCAGTTCAGGCTACTTATGATGACCATGCTCTGTTGCTGTGTCATACTGCCACCTTAAATGTTTGGGAAAAGGTTTTGGACCCAGGACAGAGAATTGAGTCATATGCCCAGATTAAACAAGGTCCAATGGAGCCTTATACAGACTTTTTACAGAGGTTGACTCAGGCTATAAATAGAGCAGTGTCAGATCCAGAAGTTAGGAAACAATTGATACTCTCTTTGGCCTTCGATAATGCTAATATGACATGTAAAAATTGATCATGCCATTAAAGATCAGGGGTGCACCCTTAGACGAATGGATTCAATATGCACTTAATGCTGAATATCTACACCATAATGAAGAGAATTGGGTAGGTCAAGCCATTGCTAATGCTAAGATGAGAAATCAAGGCATTATTTGCTTCAATTGTGGTAAGCCAGGCCATATAAAGAGAAATTGTAGACAAAGCAAATGTGGGAACTTTTCCAATCACAGGAGTGACTTAAGCAGAAAGCCACTACCTCCTGGACTATGTAGGAGATGTAACAAAGGCAGACATTGGACGAATGAATGTAGATCTATAAGAGACAAAGATGGCAAGCCTTTACCATCGGGAAATGTAACTCGGGGCTTCCCCAGGGAAGCCCCCAAGAATCAGACCTCTAAGCCAAAAAGGGTTCAGTCATATCCAGTCACAGTGGAAGAGCAGTGTCCTCAGGATGAGTAACAAATCCCAGGCCTGAAACAGTAGATCATGTAACTATAGACAATAGATTGCCCTTACAAGAGAAGTTGATGGTATCCAGCAAACCAATAAAACGCATATTTTGGCAGACCTCCATAAATGAACAAAGACCAAAGTTGACAATAAGAATAGACAATATTTTTATGCAGGACTTAGTCGACACAGGGGCTGATGTGTCAATCATAACTCAGCAGGCCTGGCACCCCAGGTGGCCTCTGAAGGAGGTAGGTGTTCAATTTTTAGGGATTGGGACATTGTCTCAGGTAAAACAGAGTGTGAGATGGCTAGAATGCATAGGATCAGAAGGACAGAGGGAGAGATTGAAGCCATACATGGCCAACATAGCAGTGAACTTATGGGGTCATGATCTCCTACAACAATGGAACACTCCAATTAAGATTCCTCCAAGCCTACATACTAGCCAAAGAACTAATCGTGGCCTTGAAGGTAATACCTCAAGAGGCTACGTAAAACAGCCGTCAGTCATTCAGGTTTCACAAAGACGCAGTCTTAAAGCTGCAAGCACCCCTAAGACACTAACAGCCCTGCCTTTGAAATGGTTGATGGATAAACCTATTTGGGTCCAACAATGGCCTTTGACAGAGGAGAAATTGCTAGCCCTAGAACAATTGGTGCAGGAACAGTTACAAGCTCAACATATTGAAGAATCGACCAGCCCATGGAATTCTCCTGTATTTGTGGTCAAGAAGAAGTCTAGGAAATGGAGAATGGTGACAGATTTAAGAGCAATTAGTAAGGCGATTCAGCCCATGGGCACCCTACAATCTGGTATACCTTTACTTTCTTTGCTACCTAAAGGATGGCCTATAATAGTTATTGATCTGAAGGACTGTTTTTTTACAATACCTCTACAGGAACAAGACAGGGAGAAGTTTGCTTTCACTGTACCTAATTTTAATAATTCATACCCGGTAAAAAGGTACCAATGGAGGGTCCTTCCACAAGGGATGTTGAATAGCCCCACCCTATGCCAATATTTT
>PVIH01018573.1:0-38062 GCA_004025045.1 Sigmodon hispidus
AAAAAAAAAAAACTGAAGCCATTATGCCATTTAGAAAATTAGGTCATCCCTTACCTCAGAAGGAATTGATTTAGTTCCCATGGCACTGTAGTTCTCATAAGAGAGTGGTTAGAGAAAAGTGAGCCTGATTCTTGATTACTCCAGGGATTCTTGTATTCTCACACAGTTACCTCTACTTATACAAACTCCCACTATGATAATATGCTGTACAAAAGGCAGCCATCACCACAGGATGGATCAATGAGACTGATAGTGAGCTTTAACTGTCCCTCAAAATGAGCTAAGTAAATACATTTTTCTGATAATGTACTAAGCTTCAGGTGAGTGTGAGTGTGAGTGCTTGTGTGTACGTGTTTGTACTCTTGCATGTTTGTGCATATGTGTGAACAATAAAAATACCTAAATATAAGAGTCCTGCTGGTGTTTCTTTATCTGTTGAGTATGCTGAGAGTTTTTTAGTTCCATTTATTCTGTTACCAGATGTTGAATGTATCTGGCAGAGGAATTTTGAATAGTACATGAGCTATTAAGAATTCTTACATAGTAAAGCATCTGTAAGACAATCAAATCTTTTACGTTACTAAGAATCACTCCTTAAATTTCTACTGTGTGTCAGTATGCTAGAAATATGCCTCTTGAGAATGTTCTGCAGAGTGTTTTTATATTTGTGTTAATCCACCTGCATATTTCTTCATAATTTTTTTCATCTATTGAGGAAGATTTACCAACATTAAGATTGTGTTTGACTCCAAAGGCATTAGATCAACTATGTTCATAGCAGCATTATTCATAATAGCAAGAACCTGAAAACAACCTAGATACCCATCAACTGAAGAATGGATTAACAAACTGTAGTATATCTACACAATGGAGTACTACTCAGCAGTAAGAAAAAGTGATATCCTAAAATTTGAAGGTAAATGGATGGATTTGGAGAACATCCTCCTGAGTGAGTTATCACAAACCCAGGGGATGTACTCACTCATTAGTGGACTCTAGACAAACAAGCAAAAAAAAAAAAAAAGCAAAGCATGCCCAAGTTGCAAACCAAAACCACTGAACAGCTTGGGATCAGAAACATCTTGGACTGACTCCTTGGATCCCACTCCCCCTAGAGGAACACCTGACCCAGTCTTGATGTTGGGGTGAGGAAAGCAGACTTGCCTGGAGTGAATGCTGAACTAAGCCAGCTTGGGACCTTGGGATCTCCTGCCCTTGCTGGGGAAGAGATAAAATGTGGAGAAGAGGGAGGGGCGAGAGGGGAAAGGGAGTTTGAACAAGGGGATACATGGATAAAAAAATGAGACTTTATTTACAATAAAAATTAAAAAAGATACTTAAAAAAAGATTATGCTTGAATCTGAAAGACCAGAAAAAGTTGAATGTTACAATGGGTAGGGTCTCCTGTTCATCTAGCCTACCAATATAGGGTATATTTTTGAGTCAAACTAAAAAATCTTGACTTAATTTCAAGCATAGGTTTCAACAAAACTACATTTATATCTTCTTAGAAAACACAATCATTTTATTCAATGAAATTTAAATTTTTCCTTCAAGTTTAAAACTGTGGTTTTTGGTTTTTTGTATTTTTTTAATGCAAGGTTTCTCTCTGTAACAGCCCTGACTGTCCTGGAACTCACTCTGTAGACCATGCTGGCCTTGAACTCAAAGAGATTGTCTTGCTTCTACCTCCTGAATGTTGAGAATAAAGGTGTGCACCACCGCCACCTGGCTAAAACTGTGTTTTTATTGTGCTTTTGGAAAGAAAAAAAAATTTCCCCAAAGGAGCACAGATATTATTTTATAATAACAACTATAATGATAATTCTCCATATATACTACTAGTGAACTGTTTCAGGATTCTTTTTTTAATTCATTACTTTATTTTTAAATCATTCTAACAATAAAAACACACTGAGCTCCTAGGACATACTCATCAATGTGCTCAACAATAATACAACATATTATAAATACAATAAATACTCATGAGCTATATCCTCATGGAAAGGTGGGTTGGGGAGTTGGCTACAACACCTGCCATTCAGATGCAGCCCATGGGTCTCCATGAGGAATTTAAATGACAAAGATGCAGCTGATTGAGCTCTCAGGCTATTTTGTCAATCCCTGATTTCCTCCCTTCTCCTTTATTTTGTTTTCTATCTTCCCTCCATCTGTCTAAAAGGGATTTGCTGGACTGCCTCTTACTTCTAATGGCTGGATTCCCCTGGTGCTAGCTCTTGTCATATAGCCAGCTCTTGAAGGTTGTGAAGAGAATGTCACCTTGTTTTTTTTTTCCCTTAAATTCTTCTTTTATATTTAGAAATTCAATGCGATTTACAGCAATGATTCATACTCTGCAGTACTGAGATTGAATGGCTGAACCTCAGGAAATAAAAAACAGTAAGGGATGTCCTGATTCCCTCAAATTTAGACCTTTAGTTGCTTTAAGTGTTTGGAAATTATTCATTCAAATAGCTCTGCCTTTTTCTCACATCTGACTTGGTGTGTGAGAAGGTGGGAAAAAGCCTGGTAGGTGTCATGGCTTGAAAATGCCATGAAACATTACTAGCAGCTTTTTCCTGAGCCTTCTCATAGTGAAGTGGATTTGTAGCTGAACCTGTAGTCTTATTGATGTTTGATGCATTAAGTATATGATTATTTATTTCCACTTTACACATGGTTCCTTTCTAGCTTTGAATTTGTTCCGTCTCTACAAAATAAATTTGGCTATTTTTAACTAGCTGACACTAAGCACACTGTTGTTTCCCTTTAAGTTTGTTGGTTGTGTAATTAATTTAGAAAGGCTGTTAAGGTAAACATTTTAAGATATTTTTTTTTTGTGGAAAGAGCTAGGACTTGGGCTTTTCTAGACTAAAGCAAATGAATATTTTGTAATCACATTCCTGAGTTTGCCCCTTTTTTTTGTCAATACATTGTTCAACATAGTTGTTCCAAAATCAATAAGAAAAGAATGCATACTCATGGCAAAGAAATTGAAGTTTGAAATACATTAAGACTAAAATAGCCTCAAATCATGGTGGAGAAAAAAAATAAATTCATAAGGTGGACAATTTATGTACTCAAAGGTGTACAATTAGTTTACTAGCCATTTATGTTATCATCCCAGTTGATTAACCACAAGAGATGTATTTCAGAATCATTCAGAGTGCCCTACTTATGGGAGGAAAATGGAGAACACATTTACCAATTAGAGTCTTGCTTTAAATATTAGTTTTCCCACAGGGAGTATATTTTTAAGCAGGATATATTTGAGGTCAATAACCCAAATAAAATAAACATGAAATGGTACATGATGCTATCATGCTCCTAGAAGCTTGGTCTATCTGTTTCAAATGAAAGGCTTGGTGTCATGGAAACAGCTTGTTCACTTGGAAAGGCAGAGGACCAGTATGTACAAGTATGTATGTGTTTAAAATTCCCTATCAAACCTTAGCAAGAGAAATACTCATTCCTGCCAGAAAGTATTGAATTATATGGGAGGGTTAGACTTCTCTTTTACTTTTGGCACCAGATTTTAGAACAGAGCTTATGAATCATCTGGAGAATATTGAGCAAATGAAGAGCCTAGTTCCATGATACTTAGCATTTCAAAGGAGCTCTCAGACACTGATGCTGTTGTTCAGAGCATTAGCTTCAGAAACTATTGCTCTGAAGTTATTAATTTGGTTGAACATTTGAAATCACCTTCCTCTTTAATGTAGTAAGAAGTTTCTGGCCTAGTCTAGCCCTGAGATCTCAACCAGCAGTCCCAAATAATCACACAAAGTCTTACATAAATTGCATGCTGTTTGGCCTATTGCTAAGGCATATTACTTTCTAACTCGTACTCTTAAACTTATCCATGATTAGCCACATGACTTAGTACCTTTTCACAGAGAAGCATTTTCATCCCAATTCCTCTGCATCTCTCTGGCCCATCTCTGCTCTGCTCTTCCTCTTCACAGAGTTTTTTTAGTCTGGTATCCCAGCCCATACTTATTGTCTGTCTTCTGGCCAATCAGCATCTTATTAAACTAATAAGAAGGACTAATATTTACAGTGTACAAAAGCACAATCTCATAGTACTTTGGATCATATGAATTAGTATTTGGCAGAGGAGAAAAAAGAAAAACTTGCTGTTTTCTGTATGAGTTTTAAGTATGGAAGTAAGATATATAAAAGACAGTAAAGATTATATCCATGTTTAATATGCTGTTGAATTGAGCATTGATTTGGTTGTTGTTTCTTTTATGTTTATTTCCTTTTATAGTGGAAATTATAATTTAATTGCAACATTTCTCTCTTTCCTTTCTTCCCTCTAAACCCTTCTATATACCCCTCTTCACCCTCCTTCAAATTCATTGCATTTTTTTTCCTTTTAAACTAATTGTAATTGTAGCATGAACCCTACACAAAGAACTATAGACAAGTGAGAAAATCTAGGAATAGGAACAATGTGGCTTTCCCCAAACAAGTACATACAATTTTTTTTTTACTTTACTGTTAAATTACATTAGAGTTTGGATTCCTGGAAGGAAAACAGTTTGTGCCTCTTGTTCTTACATGAAACCAAGAAACCTTTTACAGGGTGTAAGTATGCTAAGAACCATGACATTAGGCACCATAGTGAAATTGGAATGGTAACTAAAGTGGGTTGAATTGTGTTCATTAAACAATAAAATAAAATCATACCTACCTAAACACAAGATTCAGACCAATGAAGTTCTTGACACAAATAGTCAAGATGAAGGCAGACTAAGTTAAGCTAGTGTGGGGTCTACATTAAATTCAATGACAGATACCATGATGAGGAGAGTGAAAATACCCACAGAAAAGGAAAGGCATATGACAAGAGAGACCAAGATATACTGATACAATTGCAATCTTCAACTTCTTAAGGATTATCAGAAGCCTCTAGAAGTTAGGAAGAAGCCAAGAAGGATTATTAAAAGCTTCTAGAAGAGGCAAAGATGTAGACTTCCAGGCTTCATGTGGAGCATGGTTGAGCTGACCTCTTTCTTGGTTTTAGGTGTCTGGACCTCTGAGTAATGAGAATTAGCTTTGGTGGATTTAAAGAAGCAAGTTTGTGGTAATTTGTTACGGTGAATTAAAGATACCAATATACTTATATTATATTGAGCTGTATTTGTTTGAACTAAACAAAATTGAATAAAATATGATTATTTTCTCCCTTGACATAGACAATCACTTTATTTCCTACAGGAGGCATGTGATTTTTTTTTTTAATTCTACTGATCCATAAATTCAGAGATCATCTATTACCCTTTGATTGTAATATTCTCTGGATCAGTACATTGTCTTCTATCTTCTATGCTCTAAAATGATGGATGAAAAAACAGAAGTCAACCTTCTGCTGCTTACAAGAGATACACCTCAACTTCAAAGACAGACACAGGCTCAGAGTAAAAGGTTGGGAAAAGATTTCCCAATCAAATGGTCCCAAGAAAAAAGCTAGTGTAGCCATCCTAATATCTAACAAAATAGATTTCAAAATAAAATCAATCAAAAGAGACCAAGACAGATATGTTTTATTCATCTCAGGAAAAACTATCAAACACCATAGATGGAGTAACAAGATATTGATCTCAGCATCAAGATGAGATCACAATCCTGAATATTTATGCCTTCAATATAAGGGCACCTACATATATAAAAAGACACTACTAAAGCTTAAACCCTACATCAAATGCCACACTCTAATAATAGGAGACTTCAATACTCTACTTTAACCCTTGGATAGGTCAACCAGACAAAAACTCAGTAGAGAAATAAGGGATCTAACAGATGTTATGACCCAAATGAAGTCAATAGATATATACAGAACCTTCCACTCAAACACAAAGGAATATACATATTTCTCAGCACCCCATGGAACTTTTTCTAAAATTGACCACATACTTTGTCATAAAGCAAACATCAATACATACAAAAAATGGGAATAACCCCTTGTATGAGATCAGACCACCATGGCCTAAATTCAGAATTGAACAACAAGAAGAATGACAGAAAGCCTACAAATTCATGGAAACTGAACATCTCTATATTGAACCACCTCTGGGTTGAGGAAGAAGTTAAGAAAGAAATCAAAGACTTTCTAGAATTTAATGAAAATGAATCCACAACATACTCAAACTTGTGGGACACAATGAAAGCATTGTTAAGAGGAAAATTCATAGCACTAGATGCTATTGTGAATAGCTGTACATAAAAATGGATTTGCAAGCATCTCTGTGATTGTTGGACTTGGCATCCTTCATGTTCCAGGAGTAGTAATATAGCTGGTAATATGCTAATTTTCTCAGGAACTGCCATGCTAATTTCCATAGTGCCTGAATTACTTGATGTTCCCATCAGCAGGCATAAAGTTTCTCTTCTGCCCATATCTTCACTAGGACATGCTAACAGAGATTTTTTTTTGAAAGATCTTTGATGTTGTTTTCTTTATGTCAAGAAACTGTGCTCTCAAAAAACAGTTTTTTAAAGTGCAGTGCTATAATAGGTCCACTATTTACAGTTAAAATTATGTGTTTGTAGAGGCAGGGAGCAGAGATAAAACCTATCCCTTTCTGAGGCTTGAATAATGACTATATTATCCTAAGATGAAAGAAAGTAGATTTGTCTTAAAGCATTTGAGATTTGAATGAAACATTTTAAATGCTCTATCATAGTGCAGCATTTCACAGATTCTCAGAGGTTAAGTAAGCTTTGCTGTAGATTTAGCCAGAGAAAATTTGGCAGATTACCAACTGATTACATTAACACGATGCCCTGGCTGCCCAGCTTGTCTTATTTACTGTCATTTATTACAAGGGTGGGTGCCTAGCTAAACATTAAGTGCTATATTCACCTATCCAGTAGCCCTCTGACACAGGGCTTACAATTTTCAACTCAGTTTTAAAAAACTAAACTGAGGCTTAACAACATAATGAAGTTTACCTGGAGTCACATATTAATTAAAAAGAGATTATATGTGGACTAAATTTTCTTCAGTTAACAATCATTATTTTTAATAGGGAATAAATAGAATACTAAGTCTCACTTCCATTGGATGTTTTACTTTAACCTATTAAGAGGTGTTAATGAACGGTCAGGCTTGAAGCCAGATTGAGCAGGTTCAAATTTCACATTGCCTCCTTATGTGATCCTGGGAATATAGCACACTCTGTCAGTGCTTCACTTTTAAAGTTTTCACTTGTTTGTTTATGTAATTATATTAATATTATTCTTCCATTTCTTCATTCCAAACCCTCTCAAATAGTTCTCCTTGATCTCCTTCAAGTTCATGGTCTTGTTTTTTTCATATGTTGTTACATGCATGTGCACATATGGCTATACACAAATATTCTGAAGTATTACTTGCTCAGTCTGTATAGTGTTACTTGTATAAATGTTTCAGGATGACCATTTGATATTGGTTAATTGGTGTGTTCTTTTTTAGGGAAGATTACTTCTTCTCCTTTCCTATTTCTTTTTTTGAATATTTTATTTATTTTTAGTTTATGTGTATGAGAGTTTTGCCTGCATGTATGCCTGACTAATGCAGACTAGAAGAGGGCATCAGATTGTCCAAACTGAAATTATAGACAGTTATTGTTATATGGGTGCTAGGAACTGAACTTTGGTCATCTGGAAGAATAGCCAGTGCTCTTACCACTGAACCATCGCTCCAGCTTTTTCTTTTCTTTGTTGAGACAAATTCTTTATTTATATTCTAGGCAGGCCTTAAACTAATAGTGTTCCTGTTGCCTCAGCCTTCCAAGTGCTAGTCTCACAGATATGAGCTAAACGGACTTGGCTGAGATACTTTATAATTTTTTTCTGAAATATGACTCCTAGATCCAAAGGGTCTAAGGATTTTCATAGCTCTTCCTGTCTTCAATTCTTCCATACTATATAGTGCTTATAGCAGAGACAACTCTTTAAATCTAAATATTGTCTTGGTGTGATGATGAGATAAGTCTGTAACATCTGCTTGGTGTGATGATGGTGCAGGTGTGTATCATCAGACTGAGGCAGGAAGATTACAAGTTGAAGGCTAAACTCCCTTCATAATAATAATAAAAATGTTGAAGGCCAGACTAGTCTACTTGGCAAGTTTGAGTATATCATAAGTTTCACATTGAGACACTGTCTAATAAACAAAACAGAAACAAAAATAAACAAAACCAAAAATACATGAAACTATAAAAAAAAATGTCAGCTGGACAGTGGTGGCACACACTTCTATTCCCAGCACTTGGGAGGCAGAGGCAGAAGCAGACAAATCTCTGACTTTGAGGTCAGTCTGATCTAATGAGTTTCAGGACAGCCAAGGCTGTTACACAGAGAAACCCTGCCTCAAAAAAACCCTCTAAAAACAAACAAACAAAAATAAAACTAAAACCCCCAAATGTTGGGGAAGGTGAGGAGATAGTAGACATATGTGTACTGTGACCCTGTCTCAAAAACAAGAAACCACCAAACAACAAAAAACTAAATGTTAGGGATGGTGTGGAGATAGAAAAAAGATATAGGTGTGCCTGAAACCTTTTCTTTCCTTTTATCATAATGGCTTGCATTAGTGTAATGATCATGTTGATAGTCACCAAGTCTCATTTTACAAGGTCAACGTGCACAACATCTTAGCATGACCACACTCTGGTTCTGGAAGCTGGAGTTCCAGTGTACTTGGACATGAGATGTGTGGAGTGCTACAAATAGCATTAGGCAAACAGATAGGAAAACCATTGGCAGGCTTTGACTAAGGCTGTTCTTGACTGCTTCTGTTGAAGGACTTACTCAGGCCAGCAGGAACTCATTGCAGCTACTGCTTGTCTGGAGATGGGTTGTTATTTGAACTGATACCACCTGACCCATAGGTTCCCATTTACCTGACATTTGTAATAATTGCTGTCAAAAGGAGAAATTCTGGGGTCTCCTTACCTGTTGTGCTACTGCTGAAGACTGTGCTTTGCTCTAAAAATTTTATACACATTTAAGTTTATTATTTTAACTTCAATAATGAAGAGGGCAAATAGTGCCTAACAATTTGTATATTTCTATTTGATAACTTTACTTGTGATTCCATTGATTATTAGTTAAAAAGTACAAGAAGCATTTTTTATGTGGGTTTATCATATACCATCCATTGTCTCAGGTGTTACAAATATAAAGATTAATGAGACTTACTACTCCTTAGGGAAATACTATGTGATGCAATAATAAGTTACAGTAATAACTACAATAAGATTCTAGAATAAGAGGGAAATGAAGTTAAAATTCCAAATTAGTTTTGTAGTTCATACTTATAAGAGTTTCAAAAATAATTTGAGGGTCATAAATAAGGCCATATCATGACTAGTAATCTATCTATCCATAAGCTATTTCTCCATTTGTGAGCATTAATTTAGTATCTCAAACACTCCACTCAAGTTCATTCTAGTTGGTAAGCCCCTTAACACCTTAATTCAAAGCTAAGTTATCTTGAAATAACATCCTAACTCACTATGATTTTCTACAAATAAGAGTCTTAATGGTACATGTAAGAATTCTTTTAGGGACTGTGTAGCATCTGTATGTAGTCATATGTTCCTGTGTGTAGATGCCAGATGCATATTATTTAAGACAAAGTCTCTTATTGAACTTGATTGGCTTGCTTGGCTTGCATATAAGCTCCATGGTGTTGCCTGTCTCTTCTTACCACTCCACTTCTTACCAAATCAACAAAATCAGAAATGAAAAGGAGAATATAACAACAGACCCCCAGAAAATCCAGAGAATTATCAGGTCATACTTTGAAAATCTATACTCCACAAAATGGAAAATCTAGATGAAATGGAGAGGTACCATTTACCAAAATTAAATCAAGATCAGATTAAATACATAAACAGATCTATAACCCTTAAGGAAATTGAAGCTGTCATTAAAAGTCTCCCAAGATAAAAAAAAGCCCAGGTCCAGATGGTTGCAATGCAGAATTCTACCAGATATTCAAAGAAAAACTAATACCAATACTCAACAAACTGTTTCACACAGTAGAAACTGAAGGAATATTGCCAAACTCTTCTTATGAGGCCACAATTACCCTAATACCCAAGACACTCAAAGACATAACAAAGAAGGAGAATTACAGACCAATTTCCCTCCTGAATATTGATACCAAAATTCTCAACAAAATTCTGGCAAACTGTATACAACAATATATAGAAAATATATTTCACAACAATCAAGTAGGCTTCATCCCAGAAATGCAGGGATGGTTGAACATATGAAAATCCATAAATGCCATCCATCATATAAGCAAACTGAAGGAAAAAAACCATATGACCATATTCCTAGATGCTGAAAAAGCCTTCAACAAATTCCAACACTCCTTTATGATAAAAGTACTGGAGAGATCAGAAATACAGGGAAAATATCTAAATATAATAAAGGCGATTTATAAGAAGCCCATGGCCAGCATCAAACTAAATGGAGAAAAACGCAAAGCAATACCACAAAAATAAGAAACTAGACATGGCTGTCCTGTCTCCCCTTATCTATTCAATATAGTTCTTAAAGTTTTAGTTAAAACAGTAAGAGAACAAAAGGATATTAAGGGGAGAAAAATTGGAAAAGAAGAAGTGAAACTTTCTCTATTTGCAGATGATGATTGTATACATAAGTGATCCACAGAATTCTACCAGGGAACTCCTACAGCTGATAAACACCTTCATTTATTTATTTGTTTGTTTGCTTGCTTATTTATTTTTAAGGATTAAACAGAAATGGCAAATTCCTAATCAAATTAAACAAAAAAGGGAAGACCTACTTCAACAAAGCTAGAAATTGAAATGTAATCATTGTAACAGATGTTAACAAAATTCCAGAAAACCATACCTTATAAATATTTGTTTTAATAAATTGAAGATTTTGAAAAGCTGATGAGATTTAGATATTAAAATTAAACCTAAATTCAATGAATGATTTTAACAAATGCATACTCTATAACCTTGAAATACTTAAAACACTAATAAAATACTCCATACTAAAAATAAAACACAACAAATAACAGAAACAAACACAAGAAAATGAGGACTTACCACAGAATTGTACTATAACTTGAAAAACTAAGACAAATGCATATCATATTATTTCATAGAACTTAAAAAAAATAAACAAAGCCTTTAAAAATTACAAAGCCAGTGAAACTGTTATATTAATCATAGTATTTCTTTTTCCTTTTTTTTTAAAAATTTCATATATATTTATTATTTGGTGTTTTTACATCATGCACCCCATCAAACTCAGTTATCATACCTCTTAGTATCATGCCTATTCTTATGATCTCCCCAATTACAAAACTGCCCATTCATGCTGCTTATTTGCTTACTGGAGCAGACCCTTAAAGAAAACATGTCTTTCTTATCCAACCCTCTGCCAGAGGCCATCAGTACAAAAGTGAGGCATTGTGTCATTTAGCTATGTTCCAGTCTTGAGTTCTTGTGTACAATGACATCTCTATCTTTTTATATTTTTTTTTAAAATCCACTAATGAGTGAGTACATCCCCTGCTTATCTTTCTGGGGTTGTGATACCTCGCTCAGGAGGATATTCTCCATATCCATCCATTTGCCTGGAAATTTTAGAGTATCATTTTTTCTTACTACTGAGTAGTACTCCGTTGTGTAGATGTACCACAGCTTGTTAATCCATTCTTCAGTTGAGGGACATCTAGGTTGTTTCCAGGTTCTTGCTATTACAAATAATGCTGCTGTGAACATAGTTGAGCTAATGCCTTTGGAGTGTGAGTGTGCATCTTTAGAGTATATACCCAGAAGTGATATTGCTGTATCCCTGGGGAGAATGATTCCCAGTTTTCTGAGAAACTGCCATACTGCATTCCAGAGTGGCTGAACATTGCTAAAGGTGTTTATTAGCTGTAGAAGTTCCCTGGTAGAATTTTATGGATCACTTATGTATATAATCATATCATCGGCAAATAGAGATAGTTTCACTTCTACTTTCCAATTTGTATCCCCTTAATCTCATTTTGTTTTGTTATTACTTTAGCTAAAACTTCAAGAACTATATTGAATAGATAACGGGAGAGGGGATAGCCTTGTCTCATTCCTGATTTTAGTGGGATTGCTTAGAAATTTTGTCTACTTAGCTTGATGTTGGCTATCAGCTTCTTGTAAATTGCCTTTATTATATTTAGATATTTACCCTGTATTCCTGATCTCTCCAGGATTTTTATCATAATGGAGTGTTGGATCTTGTCAAAGACTTTTTCAGCATCTGAGGATATAATCATGTGTTTTTTTCTTCAGTTTGTTTATATGATGGGAAAGTTTTCTTCTATGATTTAGTTTAATACATTTTCTGTGCCTTTCAGCTGGTATTTTTCTCCTTCTTCTATTCTTATTATTCTCAGTTTTGTTCTTTTCATGGTTTCCCAAATTTCCTGAACATTTTATGTTATGGCTTTTTTGGTTTTGGTGTTTTCTTTGACTGAATTATCTATTTCTACTATTGAGTCTTCCACTCCAGAGGTTATCTCTTCCATCTGTTGGATTCTGCTGGTTATGCTTGTATCTGTAATCCTGGCTCTTTTCTTCAGATTCTCTGTTTTCTTCTATGCTGTATTTTGTGCCTTCTTTATTGTTTCTATTTCCATTTTTAGTTACTGGAATGATTTTTTCTTTTGGGATTTCACTTTCTTTATTTTCTTCATTTTCTTTCAAGAATTAGTTCATCTCTTCCAAATTTTTATTTGTATTTTCTTTCTTCTATTTTTTAAGGGACTTTTTAATATCCTCTTTTAAAGCTTCTATAATCATCATAAGAGTGTTTGTGTTATTTCCTTCTGTTTCCTCTTCATTGTTATGTTCATGTCTTGAAGGTATAGAACCACTTGCTTCTGCTGGTGATGGCTTGTTGATCTTTGTATTGTTGTATATATTCTTGCACTTGTGTCTTCCTTGGTTCACTCTTAATCAGATCTTAGTGGAATCTTTGTCAGTTGTGGCTACAGGGGTTGTGTGTCTCTTGTCTACTCTGGACACAGAGTCTGCATTATTTTTTACTCTGGTCAGGCCATGAGATCCATGCTGTCTGGAGATGTCTATCTCTCACTCTGCTCTGGGCACCACTGGGCCACGTGGTTCAGAGAAATATCCCTCTGTGATGACACAGCCTTCCTTGGAGACTGGACCTGGTTGACTGTTATGTGTCTCCCAGGATTGCTGGGGAAGGCATCTCCCAGCAGTGGTTCAGGGCAGAACTGGTCTTAGGTCAAATCTGGGATTGTGTTTCCAGTCACTGGAATGAGGTCCCCGAGAGGCCTAGGGCCTGGAAGCTGCTCACCTCCTACTCTGCTCTCAAACATCTGTCTCTCACTTCGTCCTGGACACCATGGGAATGTGTTTTCATAAGAAGCTGTAAATTGTTCTTTAAAGTTGTGTGAAGAAAGAATTGTACTGGAATTTGATGAGTATTACATTTTATCCTTGACTTATAAAAAGTTTCTTATATGAAGCATACAAATTAATTGGATTTAATATGACATGTTCAGTCATGTATATAGTGTTCTTTGATAGTACGCATTCCTTTCTTTTGTTTTATTTCCTCTGATACATTTTATTTTAATGTCTTTATACTCTTGATACTGCTTATGATAGAAAACACACAATATTTCTTCTTGTTTTTTTTTACTTTTATTATTATTATTATAAACAAAGAAATCACATTTTCTATCCTTGTATATCCTTATTCAAGGTCCCTTCCTCCTCCCAACATATCAGTTCATTCTCTCTTCTCCAAAACTCCCCATCCCATTCCTGGGCAGGCGACAGGCAGTCCCATGGTCCCACTGTCCCAATATTGCTTAGTTCAGTCTCCACTCCTGGCAGATCCAGTTTTCTCCCCCCAACCTCAAGACTGAGTCAGGTGTTCCTCTAGGGGGAGTGGGATCCAAGGAATCAGTCCAGGGTGTTTCTGATCCCAAGCTGTTCAGTGGTTGTGGTTTGCAGCTTGGGCATGCTTTGCTTTTTTCTTGTTTGTTTAGAGTCCACTGATGAGTGAGTACATCCCTTGCTTATCTTTCTGAGTTTGTGATACCTCACTCAGGAGGATATTCTTCAAATCCATCCATTTGCCTGCCACACACTCCATAGCAGAAAGAGATAAACTTGGGCTGTCAGGGTCCCCCCAGCTGCTGCTAAGACAAGGGAACTTGCACGGCCACCCCACCTCCAACTGCTCCAACAGAGAAGCACTGAGGACTTGAAATTCAGTCACCTGCCCAGAGCAGAGTTAGAGATTGAGCAGACCTTTTGTTCAGAGGTGACAGGAGAGACACAAGCCTGCTTGTCACAACTGACCAGGAGTCACCTAATCGTGAACCACTGAAGCCATGGGCAGATGCCAGTGCAAAAATATATATAATAATATAAAGAACAATAAGGTAACTCCAGAAGAAAGTGGAGGTCCTACAACTTCAAGACCTGAACTGAGAAATGAAGAGGAAACAGAAGGAAGCAACACCAAAAATTCCTTTATAGTGATCATTGAAGCTCTCAAAGAAGATATGAAAAATTCCCTTTTACTTTTTTATTATGAATAAAGTCACGTTTTCTATCTGCATATATCCTTATTCAAGGTTCCTTCCCACTCCCACTCCCTCCAGTCACTCTCTCTTTGCCACATCTCCCCATCTTCTCCCCAGCAAGGTCAGGAAGTCCCAAGGTCCCAATATTGCTCAGTTCAGCATCCACTCCTGGCAGATCCAGTTTCCTCACCCCAACATCAAGACTGAGTCAGGTGTTCCTCTAGGGGCAGTGGGATCCAAGGACTCAGTCCAGGGTGTTTCTGATCCCAAGCTGTTCAGTGGCTATGGTTTGCAGCTTGGGCATTCTTTGCTTTTTTCTTATTTGTTTGTTTGTTTGTTTAGAGTCCACTGATGAGTGAGTACATCCCCTGCTTATCTTTCTGCGTTTGTGATACCTCACTCAGAAGGATATTCTCCAAATCCATCCCTTTGCCTATAAATTTTAGGATATCATTTTTTTCTTACTGCTGAGTAGTACTCCATTGTGTAGATATACCTTTCAGCCATTTGTAATTCTTCTGCTGAGAATTCCCTTTTTAGTTCTGAACCCCATTTTTGATTGGATTTTTTAAGATTTTGGGCTCTAGTTTCTTTGTTTCTTTTTTATTTCTATTAACATGAAGATCTCCAGTTGTATTTTTTATAAACTACATGATTTCTACCTTCTTTGTTGTGAAATAATACTTACTTGCATATATTTATGTATGTGTATATATCACATTTTTTTTATAGTCCACTGATGAACACTTAGGCTGATTCTTTAGTTTGTTATACTAAGCTATGCCGCAATAGGTGTAGGAATGCTAGTATATCTGCTATGTGGTGATTATATTCTTTTAAATGTGTGCCCTTAATTAGCATCTTCATCCTTGTTATATCTATGGAAGCTAGAAATATGATCTACAAATATATCTGAGGTATGTAGTTACTATTTACCCAGAAAAATAATTTAAACATAAAAAACAAACTGAGTTGATATGAGATTACTTCAAAACAATATCAGTTTTATTTAAATTTTAGGGTTAGATACAAATTTAATTTATGATATAATTTTTGTTTGGAAGTTATTACATGTGGTTTCTATAAAGAGTCAAAAAATGTAGAAGTAGATGAAATTTAAGTGCTAAAATGAAACATTTGTAAACTACTTCTAATAAATTTTCAAATACTAGCTTTCTGTGGCTTAATAAAATAAACGGGTGCTGAGGAAAAATAAAAAATTTAGTTGAATTTTAAGACTGTTCCTTGCTTAATGTGTTCTATAGACACATGTGGGGCTCACACATTGGAATTTTTTAACATTTTTATTTATTATTTGATGATTTTACATCATGCACCCCATCAAACTCAGTTATCAGTCCTCTCAGTTTCATACCCACTCTTATGATCTTCCTATTTACAAAAAAGCCCATTTATGATGCTCATTTACTTAATGGAACATTATTAAATTTTAACCAAACTTTCCAAGAATTCTAAAACAGAGTCAGTGTTGAAGACCACAGATATAAACGGACAATTCCTTTTCTGAACATCA
Source organism: Sigmodon hispidus (assembly GCA_004025045.1). Classification (NCBI taxonomy): domain Eukaryota; kingdom Metazoa; phylum Chordata; class Mammalia; order Rodentia; family Cricetidae; genus Sigmodon; species Sigmodon hispidus. The sequence continues at coordinate 16,125 of PVIH01018573.1, forward strand.
TGGTGGGACTGGCAGTGGGCCTTTATTTTTACTAACATGTCATGCTTCCTACTTGATGAAATTTGCAAATTATATTCCCAATGTTCCCATACACAGTCCTACATTTTGATCAGAAAAGAGCATTTTTTTGTGTGTTTGGTGTTAATAAAAGTGTTTTGTGTGAAATGGTGTGTTTTAGCTTTAACAGGTAAATTTCTTTCTATGGACTATAATTTTTTTCTCAAGGGGAGGATATTTGATTTGCCATACTTCACAGCACAAAGGATTCCCAGAAGATGTTAAACATAAGGAATCCTTTAGGGAATAAAGAAGACATTGTAGTACAAGGATAGACAGTTTTTGGAAATACAAAGATTCTCTTACATCTTTTACATTGGAGTTTGGAAACAAATTATGATGTCACATTTTTTTCTGGAACACATAATTTATTTCTAAAATAAATGTCCTTTTTAAAAACAAAAGTCTAGTTTGTAGTCCTCTGTTGAGCCTTTAGTGAGTAGTATTCTAGAGTTACTGATGATAAATTTGTAAGGTTCACATGTAGAATATATGATTGTTAATAAATCCCCTTTTCCTTTCTAAAATTAAATATGTCAATCATAGAAGAAAATATTATTGTATATTTATAACTGTTATTTTATAAATAATAACATTTTAGGATAAAACATTGTAATGTGGTATATAAAAGATTATTAAAATTCTACCAAAGCAATTTATGTAGTATTATAAATACTCATATAGTTAAAAATTACATTATTATATATTTATCATGTGTGTATATATGTCTGTGTAGATGTCAGATGAGAAGTGGTAGGAGTCAATTGTCTTCTTTCTCCCTCATATGAATCCTCACAATTGAACTCACATCATTAGGTTTGGAGGCAGGTAGCTTTATAGACTGGTCCATCCTGCTGGTTTCTCATGTGGATTTTTATTAAGTTTCAATAATTAACAATAATTTGTCAATCTAATTTTCATCTCTCCTTCCTAACTGACATTTTAATTGTGCTAGAGTATTTTTTTCTAAACGTCAAAATAAAGTAAAATAATATAGAAACTATTAAAGCAAAGTTGAACAAGACAAGCTAACAAAAAATTAAGAGCCCCAAGAGAAGGCATAAGAATCAGATACCCACTCATTCATGCACTCAGGAGTCCCATAGAAGAATTAAAGTGAAAGCTATAGTATATATGCAGATGACCTGATACAGACCTGTGGAGGTTATTTTGTTGCCGCCTCAGTCTCTGTGAGTTCATACAATCTTTGATCATGCTACTTTAGAAGGTCTTGTTCTCCTGGTGTCTTCCATCTCTTTTGTCTTCCAGACACCTTCTGTCTCCTCCTTTTCAGGGTTCCTGGGCTGTGAGACATCCCATTTAGAGCTGTATGTTCCAATGTCTCTCTCTGTGCAATGTCTGCCTCTGGGTCTCTGTATTTGTTCCCATCTATTAAAAGAGGAAGCTTTTTTTGGTGATGGTTGAAGGCATAGATCTATGCATATACGAGAATGTCATTTGGAGTCATTTTATTGTTACATTTTTAGACAAATAGCTTTCAGATTTACCTTAGGTCTCTGGGATATCTAAGACTCTGGTTCTTGATCACCTAAGCAGTGTAAAGTATGTGTTCAATCTCATGGAGTAGGCCTTAACTCAAATCAGACATAGATTGGTTATTCTCATAAATTTTGTGTCATTGACTTAGCATATTTTGTATGCAAGCAAATTGTAGAATAGTTTTGTGGATAAGTTGGTATTTATATTTTTTTGGTAGTCTTCAGAGTACCTTCCTATAGTATGTAGGGATCTTCCTAAAATGTATGGATGAAACATCTAGGTAGGCATCAGTTCAACATCTTCATATTCAATGAGTTATATGGGTGTTATCTTTGGCAATGGAGCTATGCTCTCAGTTTGTGGGGAGCAACCTATTTGTGGTGGCAAAGAAGCCTAGTTTTGGGGGGGATTTCTACAGGATCCCTTTGGCCAAAAACTTAATTAGATAAGACTGAACTCCAGTACAGAAAGCTTCATTTGATAATAAGATGGCCAGTAGAAGTTCTGTCTCCCTCATTTGAAGGCTCCATTAGGATCACCTTCATATATTTTAGGAAGCTTCCACCACACTAGATTTCCATAGCGCCTCTAAAATGCCCTTCAATTATAGCTGTCTCTCCTCTCATTCACTTCCTCAGTCCCAACTCCTTTTCTTCTCTCTACTTGATTGTCCTGTTTTCATCTTCCCCCTCAGCTAGAATCCACCCATATAATCTACTCAATTTTCCCCTCTCAAGGAGATCATTGTATCCTCCCCAGCCTATTCTTCTATGCCAAACCTCTCTCAGTCTATAGATTGTAGCTTAATTACCACTCATTTAACAGTTAATATCCACTTATAAGTGAAAACATGCCATATTTGTCTTTTGGGGTTTGTGTTACCTCACTCAGGATGATTTTTTTTCTAGTTTTACTTTTAAATTTTATGTCATTTTTAAACAACTGAGTAAGTACCCATTATATAATTGTACTGCATTTTTAAAATCCTTTTTTTCTGTTTATAGAAATCTATATTGTTTTCAGGTTATGACTATTATGAATAAAGTGTGCTTGAGTATTTTAAAACAATTAGATCTCAAGTGTAGCATAGTTTAGCCTGTGTTACTAATTTCACATGACTTTTATTTACCTTGGCTGAGTTTGGGTTGCCTAAAAGAATGGGTTATCTAATCAATTACAAGATAACTAAATACATTTGTATTTCAGATAGATAATTGCTTTAAGTATTTTACAGACCACAGCTTTGCTGGTAAAGTATTTAATCTACAATTCAAAGCTAATCAGGTGTTCTGTAGTTTTATTTGCCAAACATAGCAAGAATATACTGAGATCTCTATAGGAACCTGTGGTGCATAAGCTTACAATACTTGAAAAAACAGAGATTCACTGAGTACTATTAAAAAACAAAGAAAACTGAGAATGATGAATATTTGTGATGGTTAGTATTTATTGTCTGCTTGATTGAATGTAAAGTCACTTAGTAAACATTCCTATTGACATGTCTGTGAAGATGGTTCAAGAGATGGTTAAGAAATCAAGATAGAGGCTTGGAGTGTATAGAAAGGAAAGAAGGATGAAACCAGCTGAATGCTAGCATTACTCTCTCTCTGCTTTCTGACCATAGATAGCATGTGACCAGCCACTTTGCACTCCCATTATCTTCTCACCATGATGGACTGTGTCCCTTTAAATCATGAGCCAAAGAAAGATCCCAAGTTGCTTTTATCAGGAATATTTTCATAGCATTAATGCATGGTAAGCAGTATAATACCACTGCAGTAGTTAGAGTTCACTGGTTCTAAGGAGCCTCACTAAAACCCACAATTGCCCATTATTGAGACTTTAAAACCATACATAATTTTATTTAAAAAGGGAAAGTTGTTGTAGTAAGTTTTTCCCGGCCCATTTTGGGGCCTGGAGATTTGTGACCTGGCATGGCCCGTGGCAGCGGTTGGAACCTGGTTCGTGTGCCGTGGCTTTTGTCCCCCAAATAAATCAATCACACGCTTATATCCTTTACGCTGTTTGGCCCATGTCTTAAGCACATTACTAACTAGCTCTTTCATCTTAATTCAACCCATTTCTTTTAATCTGCCCACCACGTGGCTCAGCCCGTGGCTGGCCAGTACCTCTTACATGTCTGTTCCTCTTGGGGGTCTGATGGAGACTGACTGACTCCACCCTTTCCTACCTGCCTGCCCTCTGATTCTCCACCCACTTCCACGGTGCTGTACATAGGCCAAATCAGTTACTTTATTTACAGCATGCAGAACATCCCACCACAGAAAGTGGCAATTTTTGCTCTTACAATGTCATGGAAAATTTTTGGCAGGCTCAAGTTTTTAATTGATAAATTAAAAATAAATGCTGCTTGTTGCTGGGTTCTAACAGTCCCTTTGAGGGAAGGTATAAGAAGGCATAGTATTAACAACACAGATTCTTGGAGTTAGTTGAAAAACACAGGACTAACTTCTATTTTTAACAATAGGGAGAACCTTATATACTCTCTTCCCAGTATCAAGGCTGTGTCATTATCTGGTAATACTGCATGGCTATTCCCTATTGGCTGGGCACAATTAGGAGGTATGATAGCATCTATTGCTAGGCAGATTCTCAATGGCCTGGAACTCTGGGCAGTGCCTGTTGCTAGGTAGATTCAAGCAATCAGGAACATTGGATGGTGGCTGTTGCTAGGACCTCAGAGAGACTCCAGGTTGGCTCATAAGGAAGTACATTATGTGCATGCCTTGGCAACTGGTTTGAACCAATTTTCTTGGCCCCATGGGCCTGATCTGCTATATATACACATTCTTTTAACTATCCACTTGTTGATTAAATAACATTTAGATTGCTTCCATTTCCTAGTGACTGTGAATCAAGAATAATAAATGTAGCTAAGCATGTATCTATGGAGTATGATGTTGGGCCATCTGTCAAAGAGTAGTATAGCTGAGAGGATAGATTTATTTTTAGCTTTTGAGAGTTCCTCTCACTGCTTTCCATAGTGGCTACAACAGTTTGCAGTCCCAGCAACAGTGAATGAGGGTTCCTTTTTCCCCAGATCCCCTCCAGCATTTGTTGTTAATTTTCTGTTTATTTTTGGCATTGTCATTGTGAAAAGATGAAATATCAAAGTTGTGTTAATATGTATTTCCTGTTTTACTGGGAAGGATGAATCAACTTTTTTAGAGATATCTCTTAGCCACTCTTTCCTTTGTCATTTGAGAACATTCTGTTTATGTCTAGGGTTAGTTTTTCAAAGGGGTCATTTGTTCTTCTTTTGGATTTTGACTTCTTTTAATGGAATATTTGTATATTAAAATACAGATATTAAACCTATGTCAGATATATAGTTGTCTTCTGTGGTTCCTAGCTCTAAATCTTCAAATGTGTGTATATAACCTACAGTAACACAGAAAAAGAAAAATAATAAGTGACTGCAATGCAATGGAGAGAAGGAGCCGTAGATAGAGGATAGTAGGACATGGGTGCTATGAAAGGAAAAATGAGAAAAAGTGAAAGGGTGGGCCTTAGCTGAGGAGGGAGGAAAACAATGAGGGACAGGAAAGGACAGAGATATAAGAAACACATAGAAATCATATTAATTTATGTTTGCTTAGAAATAAAATATATGTGTGCACATCAAAAAATAATTTAAATAAAGTTATGACTCTTAGGGTTATTATGTTCCCCCCAAAAAATCATAGATTGTCTAACAAAACTTCTAATGCCAGATATGATAAACCTCCTTTTAAGTTGTTATTCAGGGGAGCTCAAGACACTTCTAAAAGTTTGCATGCTAATTACCATAGCCCTTGATTGCCTTTTAGAACTTTATTCAATTTATTATATTGTAAAAGTACCCCCATTGTTTTTTATCTTGCCTGTAGCTTCACTTTTGCCAAAGATGAAGTGTACCCCTCTATGCTTTAAATCTAGGCTAGGCTTTTGACATTTTTTATTCATTCTAGTGGAAGTAACACCGTCTGAGTTCTGTTGATGGGCCTCAGGAGGCCTTACACTGTTATGCTTGTTTCCTTGGATCCTTGTTACAAATTCCTATAATTGTCTGAAGGAAATTACCTTCAAAGTCATATAGTCCCATCTGAATCATTATAGATAAGCCAGTCTCCACATAATCCAGGAGCTGACTGTACTCCTATGATTGTTCTCAGCTGAGCATGACTAAAGTTGCCTGTGTGTTGTCAAAAGCAGATGAACTCAGTTCAAACTAAGGTTAAAAAAAGCTATTCTACATTTTGGTCATGATCATTACACAACAAACAACAATTTGTTACTCTTTGGCTTTTGTATAATTTTGGAATATAAAATATTTTCAGTAAAGTTTATAGGTAAGGATAGCATGGGGCATGTGTCTGGTGGAGGATTTTGTATCTTCCTGTGAGCTAGAACCTATAAAACTGTGACCACTGTTCATAATAATTCTTGTTTAGAGCTTATAAACCATTCTGTCCCTAAATATGGGTTAAAGTGGGTATCATGAATTCTTGGGAAAGTACCTGTTTTTCTTTACCACTGGGAAACATAACAGACAATTGGGCAGATTATTCTTACTTGCCTTTCCCTTTTGATTAGTCTTTTATCAGTATCATTTTTGTTTTTGTATTTTGTTTGTTTTCTGTTTGAGACAGCATCTTTCTCTGTAGTCCAGGATGGCTAGTAAACAATTACATTGCCCATATTGACTGAACTTAAATAACAGACATGTAATGCCTTGTCCAGAAATGTCCTTTTAAGTTTTTAGGCATACACAGAAGTAGTATCTGGATCAAATGATACTTTTGTGTTTAGTGTATTTTTTCAGTTTACAGTTATTTTAATCTTTTTCACTTATTTTGCATACCATCCACACTTTTCCCTCTCACCTCTCTTACTGTTTCCTCCCCTACCTCCTATCTATTCCCTCCCCCACCCATTCCTCCATTCAGGAAGGGGCAGACCTCTAATGGGAGTCAACAAAGTATGTCATATCATGGTTGAGGCAGAACCATGCCCCTCCTCCTGCATAAAGCCTGACTCAGGCATAATCCAGATTATGTACCAGGGACAGATTCTGATCTCACTGCTAGGGACCCCACAAACAGACCAAGCTACATAACCATCATTCACATGCATAGGGCCAAGGTTAGTCTCATACAGTCTCCTTAGCTGTCACTCTAGAGTCCATGAGCTCCCATTAGCTCTGGTTAGCTATCTCTGTGGGTTTTCCCATCATAATCTTGACCCCTCCTTGTTCATGCATTCCTTCCACCTCATCAATTGGACTTCTAGAGTTTGGTGCAGTGCTTGGCAGTAGATCACTGCATCTGCTTCCATCAGTTCCTGGATGAAGATTCTATGATGACAATTAGGGTGATCATCAATCTTATTATGTGGGAAGGCTAGTTCAGGCACCTTCTCCATTACTGCTAGAAGTTATAGCCAGGGTCCACTTTATGGGCTCCTGAAAATTTCTCAAGTACCAGGTTTCTGCTTAACTCTCTAATGACCTTCTCTATCAAGATATCATTTTATTACTCTGCAACTCGACCAACATGATCTCTCATGTTCCCATCCCCCATCTGCTCCCCTCCAGTCCCATCTCTAACCCCAGATTACCCAGATTATCTCATCTTTTTCCCCTTTCTAGGACAATCTATGCATGCCTCTCAGGGTCCTCTTTGTTACATAGCTTCTCTGAGGGTATGGATTGTAGCCTGTTTATCCTTTTCTTTACATCTAATATCTACTTATGAGTAAGTCCTTTATATATTTTGGAGATTAGCCCTCTGTCAGATGTGGGGTTGGTGAAAATATTTTCCCATTCTCTAGGCTGTCATTTTGTTTTACTGACACTGACTTTTGCCTTAAAGAAGCTTCTTAGTTTCAGAAGGTCCCATTTATTGTCTATCTCAGTGTCTGTGTCAGTGCATTCCAGGATACTTCACACTTTCTTTTCTTCCATCAGATTCAGTGTAACAGTATTTATGCTGAAGTCTTTTATCCACTTGGACTAGAGTTTTGTGCATTCTTCTACATATCACCATCCAGTTATACCAGCATGATTTGTTGATGTTTCTTGTTTTTCCATTGTATAATTTTGACATCATTGTCAAAATTCAGATATTCATAAATATGTGAATTAATGTCAGGGTCTTTGATTCAATTCTATTGATCCACCTGTCTGTTTTTATGCTAACACTAAGCTGTTTTTTTGCTATAGCTCTGTAGTAGAATTTGAGGTCAAGGATGATGGTATCTCCACCTTTATTATGCAGGATTGTTTTAACTATCTTTGTTTTTTTTTTCCATGTGAAGTTGAATATTGCTTTTTTCAAGATCTGTGAAGAACTGTGTTGAGATTTTGATGAGGATTGTATTGACTTTGTAGATTGCTTTTGTTAAGATTGCCATTTTTCTATGTTGAGCATAGCTGTTTATGAGCATGGGAGATCTTTCCATTTTTAGATATATTCTTCAATTTCTTCCTTCAAGGACTTAAGGTTCTTATCATACAAGTCTTTTGTTTGTATGGTTAGAGTTACTTCAAGATACTTATATTATTTGTGGCAATTGTAAAGGGTGTTGTTTCCCTGATTTCTTTCTCAGCCTATTTATCATTTGTTTATAGGAAGGATATTGATTTTTTTTTTTTAGTTAATCTTGTATCCTGACACATATTGATGGTGTTTGTCAGGTTTAGGAGTTCCCTGGTAGAATGTTTGATGTTACTTATGCATATTATCATATCATCTGCAAATGGTGAAAGTTTTTCTTCTTTTCTCATTTGTATCCCATTGATCTCCTTTTGTTGCCTTACTGCTCTAGCTAGTACTTCAAGTACTATATCTAATATATATGAATAGAGCAGACAGCTTTTTCTTGTTCCTGATTTTAGTAGAATTTCTTTGAGTTTCTCTCTATTTTAATGTTGGCTATAGCTTGTAGTAAATAGTCTTTATTCCATTTAGGTATGTTCCTTATATCCCTGATCTCTCCAGAACTTTTATGATGAAGGGGTATTGGATTTTGTCAAAGACTTTTTCAGCCTAGGGGTCATTTTTTTATTTCAATTTGTTTATGTGGTAGATTTCATTGACAGATTTTTGTATGTTGAACCATCCATGAAATCTCTGGGATAAAGCCTACTTGATCATAGTGGATAATTTTTTTATATAATCTTGGTGTTGGAGCTTTTGTTAAGCCACTATCAAATTTTATAGTGGGGCTACATCATTTTTTGTTTCCAAGAGCCATGCCTAAGGATTCCTGTTCTCTATATCTTTTCTTGTATTCTAAAGTTTGTCTTGATATAAAGAAAACTTGTTTTAAAAGTTTTTGTAATAGATATTCTGATAGATGCATGTTAGTATTTCATTGTGTTTTATATTTTTTTCTAATTATTGATGATGCTGAACATCTTTTCATGCATCTATTGTCCTCTTGTATACTACCTTTGGAAAACGTCTATTCAAACCTTTGAACATTTTAATACCACTATATTTAATGCTTTACTATTTTATTGCCTGTTATTCTGTACAGAAATAAGTAATAGCATATAAAATAAAAACCAAAGAGGATTATATCTTATTGTAGAGCAGAACTACATTTCAAATTTTTAATCTTTCATGTGAAAGTAATTTTCATGAAAAATATTCTAATCATGAATAATGTCTTTGCAGATCTTCCCCATATCCCCAACTCATTTAACTTCACTCTTTATTTCTCTCTTTAGAAAATATGAAAGGCAAATAAAAACAAACAAATCAAAATAAAAACAAAACAAACAAACATGGGGCAGCCCCACCACATATTCATGCCAAGACACATGTGTATACATACAAAACTCCTAAAATCACCAAATAAAAACCATAATATAAAATAAAAAACCTAGTAGGGTAAAAAATGCTGAAACAAAGTAATATAAGACAAAAATTATGGAAGGAAACTCAATATCCAATAACAATTGTTTGACAAATAATGTAGAATATATATTCAGTAGGCCATTATACCACCTTAGTAAAGAAAATCTGAAACATTTAACAGTACAGATGAAACATGAGTACATCACCTAAGTAAAATTACTCATTCATTAAAAAATACATATGATGGTAAACTGAATCATATGGGACAATCAGAAAAAGAGAGACACTGGAGGATCTAATGATGTCTTGAAGGAGCAATGAGGAACAATCACTGAAGAGTGAACCCCCAGCAGCCTTACATAAGTGATTTTATTGATTGTTAAAAAAGGTAGTTTTTAGCAAGTCATCTTTGATCTAGGAGTTATCTGAAGGAACACATTACCAAACAATTCTCAGCCTTTACAAGACTTCCTGGTTTTCTAGCAATGTCTTGTGACTGAAGTCATTCAAAGGTTCTGAAGCTCCTATGGGAAAAACACTCCATAAATATCAGGTTAAACAGTCACTGATTATTTACAAAAGATTACTTCAAATTCTACATATTCTATCACCCCAAAGTTTATGCCAGGTACAATAGCTCTACTAAATTTTCCACTACATTATTTTTCTATGGTTCTAGTTATATGAGGTTTCTAAAAATAAACTAATAAGCAGTAGAGAATATTGCTGGTTTCCAGAGTTGAGAGGAACAGGACAGTGGGAAGTCACTAATCAACTAATTAATGCAAGATAAGAAAGTTCTAGAATTTTGCTGCACAATGTTGCCCTAGTGTTATACACTTAAAAATTTGTTTATAGTTGATCTTATGATAAATATTTTTACTGCAATGCAGTTTAAAGAAAAAGTAGCCTTGTGTGGTGATGCATATTTCTATTCCCAGTGCTTATATGATAGAAAACAAATGATTGAAAGTTGAAGGCCATTCTTGTCTACATAGTGAGTGCAAAACCAACTAGGGCTATATAAAAGAGACAGACAGAGACACAAGAAATATATAAATATAACATAAAAATGGAAGTTAACTAAGTAGATGACAATGACATTGGATTTTTTATTTTTTAATAATATGTACCATATTATATACAATATAATTGTATATGTTAATATATTAATATTAATATTATATTAATTAATTAATATAATGATCTATTAATATAATAGATTACAGGGCATTTTCTGATTCTAAACATTCTATGCTGAGTGGTTTATAATACTTGTGTGAAGCTTTGAAAAGTATACAATAATCTTTTTAAAATAAATATGTGTGTGTGTTCTCATGAATTTGTGTATGTTTGCAAGTAGTCCTGTATGTGTGTGCGCACACATGTAGCAGCCTAAACTTGACACTGGAAGTCTTTCTGGGTCATGCTATCAAACTCTGTTTTCAATGTCAATTTGTAGTTCTAAAAATTCAAAATAAAGAACTAATTATTGTGGGTAGACCAAAGACTGGTCAGTTAGGTATTTAAAAGAATGTGAAGAAACTGACTAGAAAGTTGATGCAACAACAAGGAGGGAGGGGAAAAAGATTTTTATTTTTATATTTTTATATTTATTAACACTCATATGTATATGTGTGATAATAACAATTAAAGGAAAGAGATAATGAATTTAAGAGGGAGTGAGGGTAGAAAGGTGAGAACTGACATGCATTGTAGGGAGAAAAGAGAAGATGTAAATGATATAGTTATGTTCTAATAAAATATAAACATTAAAACTATACTTAAATAAAATATAAATATTTTAAAAAGATTTATCTTAACAGAAACATATCATGAAAAGAAAAAATAGTGAAATATGTTGCTTGGGGAAACATTGAATGAGCTTGGATAAATACATTTATCTCTGCCTTGAATAATTAAGTTAATCAGAAATATCCTGTGTGGATATTTGTTAGATACTTAATAAATCCTCAAATTTCAAACGCAGCACACAGTCAAATCCTAGGCAGACAGCTCAGGAAATTCTTGATCCTTGAATACAAGGATAAACAGCTGAGAATCAGTCACACACACCTTTAATCCCAGAACAGGGAAAGTCAGGAGCAGTGGTTTGCACTCTTAATCCCATAACTCCAAAGACAGAATTTCTTCTGTTTATGTGAGTTCAAGGCTAAACGCCTTTAATCCTAACCTGGATGGCATAGGGTATATCAGGGCTCATAGAAACTGAGCAGAGGCAGAAGCGACTGGCAGAAACAAAAGAAAATTCATAGCACTAGATGCCTATATGAAAAACCTAGAGAAATCCCACACTAGAGAACAAAGAGCTCATCTGAAAACTTTAGAACAATTAGAAGCAAAGTTACATAGAAGGAGTAGATGGCAAGAAATGATCAAACTTAGAGCTTAAATCAATACAATTGAAACAAAAAGAACAATACAAAGAATCAATGAATCTAAGAGTTGGTTCTTTGAGAAAGTCAACAAGATAGATAAGCCCTTATCCAAATTAATCAAAAAACAGAGAAAGTATGTCCAAATAAACAAAATCAGAAATAAAAAGGGGGACATAACAACAGACTCCCACCCAGGAAATCCAGAGAATTATTAGATCATACTTTGAAAATCTGTATTCCACAAAAATGGAAAACCTAGAAGAAATGGACAGCTTTCTGGACAGGTCCATTTACCAAAATTCTATGAAGAACACATTAATTACCTAAACAGACCTATAACCCTAAAGGAAATTGAAGCTGTCATTAAAAGCCTCCCAACTAAATAAGCCCAGATCCAGATGGTTTCAGTGCAGAGTTCTACCAGATATTCAAAGAAAAGCTACTACCATTGCTCCTTAAACTATTTCACACAGTAGAAACTGAAGGAATATTGCCAAATTCCTTTTATGAGGCCACAATTATCCTAATACCAAAGCCACTCAAAGACACAACAAAGAAGGAGAATTACAGACCAATTTCCCTTCTGAATATTGCTGCTCAAATTCTCAACAAAATTTTGGCAAAGTGTATACAACAGTATATAAGAAATATCATCCACCACGGCCAAGTAGACTTCATCCCAGAAATGCAGGAATGGTTCAACATATGAAAAATCGTAAATGTCATCCATCATATAATCAAACTAAAGGAAAAAAAACACATGATCATATCCTTAAATGCAGAAAAAGCCTTTGACAAAATCCAACACTCCTTTATGATATAAGCTCTGGAGGGATCAGGAATACAGGGAAAATATCTCAACATAATAAAGGCGATTTACAAGAAGCCAAAGGCCAACATCAAACTTAATGGAGAAAAACTCAAAGCAATCCCACTAAAATCAGGAACTAGACAAAGATGTCCTCCCTCCCCTTATCTATTCAATATAGTTCTTGAAGTTTTAGCTAAAGCAATAAGAGAACAAAAGGAGATTAGGGAGATACAAATTGGAAAAGAAGTGAAACTATCTCTATTTGCAGATGATATAATTGTATACATAAATGACCCACAGAATTCTACTAGGGAACTCCTACAGCTGATAAACATCTTCAGCAATGTAGCAGGATACAAGATTAACTCAAAGAAATCAGTAGCCCTCCTATACACTAAAGATAAAGGGCTGAAAAAGAAATAAGGGAAACATCACCCTTTATAATAGCTGCAAATAGCATTAAATACCTTGGAGTAACTATAACCAAAGAAGTAACAGATCTATTTGACAAAAACTTTAAATCAATGAAGAAAGAAATTGAAGAGGATATCAGAAAATGGAAAGCTCTCCCATGTTCCTGGATAGGTAGGATCAACATAGTAAAAATGGCAATTCTACCAAAAGCAATCCACAGATTCAATGCACTGCCCATCAAAATCCCAACACAATTTTTTACTGACCTTGAAAGAACAATACTCAATTTCATTTGGAATAACAGGAAAGCCAGGATTGCCAAAACAATTTTGGTCAACAACAAAAAAAAAAACAAAAAAAAAAAACAAAAAACAAAACCTCAGGAGGCATCACCATCCCTGACTTCAAGTTATACTATAGAGCTACAGTAGTAAAATCAGCCTGGTACTGGCATAAAAACCAACTTGTGGATCAATGGAATAGAATTAAGGATCCAGGCATTAACCCAAAAACCTATGAACACCTGATCTTCATAAAAGAGGCCCAAAATATCCAGTGGAAAAAAAGAAAGTATCTTTAACAAATGGTGTTGTCATAGCTGGTTGGTAGTGTGTAGAAAAATGCAAATAGATCCAAGCCTGTCACCCTGCAAAAAACTCAAATCCACTTGGATCAAAAACATCAACATAAACCCAGCCACACTGAACCTGATAGAAAAGAAATTGGGAAATACCCTCCAACTAATTGGCTCAGGCAACCACTTCCTATATATAACACCAATTGCAAGACTCTAAGAACAACAATCAATAAGTAGGCCTCCTGAAACTGAAGCTTCTGTAAAGCCAAAGGACACAGTCAATGGGACAAAACGACAGCCTACAGAATGAGAAAAGATTTTTACCAACCCTACAAGTGACAGAGGATTGATCTCCAAAGTATATAGAGTACTCAAGAAACACAACCCTTAATAATCCAATTAAAAATGGGCTTCAGAACTAAAAAGGAAATTCTCATCAGAAGAATTACAAATGGCTGAAAGGCACATGAAAAAATGCTCAACATCTTTAGCCATGAGAGAACTGCAAATCAAAACAGCTTTGAGATATCACCTGACACCTGTCAAATTGGCTAAGATAAAAGACACAGATGACAGCCTATGCTGGAGAGGGTGCAGAGCAAGGGGAACACTCCTCCAATGTTGGTGGGAGTGTAAGCGTGTTCAGCCACTCTGGAATGCAGTATCGCAATTTCTCAGAAAACTGGGAATCAATCTCCCCAAGGATCCAAAAATACCACTTTTGGTTGTATACCCTAAAGGCACACAGATGCACTCCAAAGGCATTAGCTCAACTATGTTCATAACAACATTATTTGTAATAGTAAGAACCTGGAAACAACCTAGTTGCCCCTCAACTGAAGAATGGATTAACAAACTGTAGTACATCTACACAATGGAGTACTAGTCAGCAGTAAGAAAAAATGATATCCTAAAATTTGCAGACAAATGGATGGATTTGGAGAATGTTCTCCTGTCAGAGGTATCTCAAACCCAGAAAGATAAGCAGGGGATGTACTCACTCATTAGTGGACTCTAAACATAAAAAAGTAAAAAGCAAAGCATGTCCAAGCTGCAAACCACAACCACTGAACATCTTGGGATCTGAAACACTTTGCACTGCCACCTTTTATCCCATTCCCTGTAGAGGAATGCCTGGCTCAGTCTGGATGTTGTGGGAAGAAAACTAGATCTGCTAGGAGTGGACGCTGAATTGAGCAATATTGGGACCTGGGGCCTCCTGCCCATGCTGTGGAGGAAATGGGGAGATGTGGAGAAGAGAGGGTGACCTGATGGGGTGGGAGGGGGAAGGGACCTTGAATAAGGATATACACGGATAGAAAATGTGACCTTATTCATAATAAAAAATAAAAAGATAGAATAAAAATTATTTTATAAATCATAAATACAATAAATAAGTTGATACACAATGAGATCATTTCAAAGATGGAAAAAAAATCTCTAGAATCATGATAAATTAGTGTGTGGTTGATCCCCATTAAGTTTTGTCAAATTGAACTTGTATAGCTTTTTTGATTTTTTTGTGGTGCTTTTTATATATGCAACCTATGCAATGTTTCTTCTAAAATGGTTTGTATCTGTCTCACTGAGGCATCAGACTCTTCACATGATAGATGATATATATACATATATGTAAATAGATTAAAAGTACTTCCTTCTTTATAACCTGCTCTGTTTTTACTTCAGTCACTGCTTCTGCATCCAGAGCCAAGTTCTTGGTGTTTCAAAAAAAAAAAAAATCCCCATGTGCCCTGAGGTTCTTTTTCCTAGAAATAGTACAGCACTGGCCACACAATTTTTTCCCTTTTATTATTGTACTGTTTTGAACTGAGTCCAGTTTTCCACAAGTCTTTTTGGGTTCCATTTCAACATCCATTACTCTGTTGCTATATCCTTTTTAGCCTTTTTCCATTTAAAGGGTTTCTACATATGTAAGAACAAAGGACCCTTTAGTTGTTTTCTTTCTAATTCAGTTGCTTTCAATGTAATTTTGGCTGCAGACCAAATCATTAAATCATCATCAATGTTGACATTTTCCATTGCTCAAATTCTTGTCCCATTGTGAGTACTATTTCTCCACGGAGTTAATTTTTTCCATACCAGTTCTTGTGAAAAGCATTTCAGGGAGTGTATTAGGAGCAGTGAAAAAT
Source organism: Sigmodon hispidus (assembly GCA_004025045.1). Taxonomy (NCBI): domain Eukaryota; kingdom Metazoa; phylum Chordata; class Mammalia; order Rodentia; family Cricetidae; genus Sigmodon; species Sigmodon hispidus. The sequence continues at coordinate 31,898 of PVIH01018573.1, forward strand.
AGCCAAGATACTTAGAATACTAAAGTTTTTATGTTGCTACTGAATAACAGCAAGATAAAATGTATTCCTTGATGTGGCAAATAAGTCTATAGTTTATGGACCTAGTATAATTTTTACAAAATAGTATTGTAAGTGACTTCTCCAAGTAGTAACAGCCATCTCTCCATAGAAATAAGAAGTAGGCTTAGGAATCTCCACAGATGCCCAAATCTGCAAATGTTCAAATGCCCTGTATAAAAAGATAAAAGGGCTGTAATGATGATTTACTAATTAAGAGTTATTACTGCATTACACTGTGAGGACTGAGTTTGGATCACAGCACCACTCAGCAAGCTGGATATGGTTTATTATATGTCTGTAACCCTAGCATATTTTGGGGAGGTAAAGACAATAAGATTTATTCTAGCTGGAAAAACCATTAATTACCAATTCGCAAAGACATCCTACCTCAAAAGAATGAGGAGTAGTATAATAGAAAAATACATTCAGTGTTCTCCTCTAGCCTCTGCAAACACGAACATATGTTTGCATTCCTACATATGTGAATATATCACACACATGTGTATCAGATTCATAAACATATATACAAAATGAAGTATTTATATAGTACCAATACACAAAATTTTTTTCTTCTCCCCTTTTCTGTGCATGTATATGTATATATAATATGTATATATATGTGAGGACACTTGAGGACAGGTGCTCATGGAGGCCAGAAATATTAGATCTCCTGCAACTGTATACTAGGAATTAAATTTGTGCCCTCTGAAAGATTAGCATGCATTCTTAAGCACTGAAGCATCTTTCTATCCCTTTATATTTTAAATTATCTCTACACTGTTTGTAATACCTAAGTGAAACATAAAGTCTATGAAAATATGCCATGTTACTTATGCAAAATATAAAAAATATGTAAGTGTTCAGTATAGATACAATTCCTGTCCCCCAATATTTTTATTCAGTGTTGGTTGAGTTCATGGTGGCATAACAGATCCATAGATATGGAAGATGTTTCTAAGCCATCAGGTCTTTGCTGATACTAGAACTTCAGCTATAAAAAACATTTTCTTATGTACTGTTAATTAATTTTCAAGTTTGGAATCAATATTTTACACCCTTTAAAAGTTCAATTTATATATTGTCTCACTCAGAATCATTTAAAGTATCAATTGATGTCTAAATCTCAGTTTCTTAAGTTTATTTAATTTATAGTATTACTGTTTGGATATGAAACATATTTCATGAATGGTTCATGTGCTGAAAGCTTTGTCCTCAGATGGCAAATCAAGAGATGACACCTCTGAACTTAATAGATGGAGTAATCCCTTGATTAATTGTAGTGAGTCTTTCTCTGTCCCACCAGTCAACTCTCAAATCATGGCAAAGAGACTAATTATTAATTATGAAATCTCAGCCAATAGCTTGGGCTCATTTTTAACTAGTTCTTATAAACTAAATTAACCAATTTCTATTAATTTGCTTTCTGCCTCATAGCTTTATTACCTCATCTTTGTAGTGCTCACCCTGCTTGCTCTGGCATTTATGCCTTCTTCCCAGCATCCTCTCTGCCCCTGCCAAACTATTGGCATTCAGCTTTATATTAAACCAATCAGAGTCACACATCTTTACCATGTACAAAAAGATTTTTCCACAAAAGTTTATTCATAATATGATGGTATTAGTAGGATATAAGACCTAGTTAAAAGGATTATGTCACAGGGGGCATGCCATAGAAAGACATAATTTGCCTTTTGTTCCTTTACTTTTTTTGAGCATAAAAATTCTTTACTCAACCTAATCCAGCCAGTATTGAATTTTCTATATTAAAAGGAAGGTATTAAAAAAATTACAGCAGAATTCGCAAAGCAGTGACTAATGAAGTCACTAAATATTCTTCAATCCATTTGATAAATATGTAATGAACAATATTTTCAGCTACTTAGATGGAGTTAAATCATTGAATTTTGTAAAAAGAGGTTTAAAACACTGACATTTCTAGAAATAACAGAAAAATGTGAAAATAAATTGGGGAATAGTATACTCACATATTCCCAAGTCTCTACCAACACTCTTTTCTACTGCTCTTTTTCTTTATTACTGTCCTGTCCTAGAGTGCAGACTACTGTATTATAGGAGCTATTGAGGTCTAAACAAAGGCCTCTGTCCTTTCTCAGCTAATACTAGAAAGACTTGCATTTTAGAGATGACGATAACTGGCCAAGCAGTCACTTTGCCAAGGCTATACATTACAGTTATTAAAATTTGAACTAGGATCTTAAAGCTGCCTACCCAGGTTTATGTCTGTCCATGGTCTTTGTTGATCTGTGACTGGGTGGCCACTGTCCAAGGAGGACAAGCATGGGGTATTTTCTTGGAATAAAGCTTTTTTAGATTTGAAACTATTCAGTTACAAGGCTAGCATTTGCTCTGGTCTGCAGGCACTTGTGGTTCTTTCCTCATATCTCTACAAACCTCTACCTCCTACTCCCAAAGGATTAGTTGTTTCCTTGGCCATTCTGGGTATTGATGCCAATCAAACTCATCTTGGACATTAAAGTAGTCCACAGGGAACTGAGTGCTTGCACAACTGTGTAAATGCTGCTCAATTTAACAAAATTATCAAGGATATTTCTAATACATCTTTTCACACTGGGAATTATAGAAACCAATATGTTTCATAATTACAGATAGACATCTAAGTTATTTTTATATATAATCAGAGTTCATATTTTCTCTTCAGAACAACATCAGTGTTAGAGTTAATTCAGTCAAATTCTCCTGCCTTTTGTTCCTTTATATAGCTGTCTGTTTATTGACTCTATAAGGTGAGCAGATATATCCTAGTGTACATCTTTTCCATGATATTCTACTTCACCATAAGCCTAGAAACATGGATACAAGTGACCATGGTTTCAAACCTCTTAAACAGAGTAAAAACATAGCAGTTCCTTCTTAAGTATTTAATAGCAGATCTTTTACAATACCGATGAAAATTTGGCTAATACAAAATGGTATTAAACATTAGTTTCATTTTTGTAACAGAAACTGACCATGTGGTTAGATGCTATTGGAACTTCTTTATAAGAGTAATTTGGAGAAATTGGCCAGATGATGCTACAAGTACTGTAAAATGAGCTTATGCACAATTTTTGTATGACCTCAAAAGACCAGAATTCCAACAAGAATATAGTTTATAGACTTTGTTCATAAGGTTTCAGATGGACTTTATTTGGATAGTGGTTACTCACATGTTACAACAATTCTGTCAAAGAATTTGCCCATATATTGTCCATGGTCTGAGACATTCTAGGAGACTGAACTTAAAGGTTGTCTTAGTGTTGCAATTGCTCTGAAGAGGCACCATGACCACGGCAACTCTTATAAAGGAAACCATTTAATTGGGGCTAACTTACAGTTTAAAACTTAAGTCCATTATCTTCATGGTAAGAAGTATAGTAGCATTCAGGCAGACATGGTGGTGGAGAGTTAGCTGAGAGCTCTATATCTGGATCCACAGGGAGAAGGAAAAGAAAGTGAAAAAATGAGCCTGGATTAAACATCTGAGACCTCCAAGCCTGCTCCCTGAGTGACACACCTATTCCAACAAGGTCACCTCTAATAGTGCCACTCCCTATGTGTGTTTAACTCTTAAATAAAACACAATGTGTTCTCCTGTAAAGGCACGCAAATCTATGGGGGCCATTTTCCTTCAAAATACCACAAAGATGATAAATTAATCTGGTGTAGGAAATTTCAAGACAGTCCAGCATTCAAGATGTAGCATGAGTTTTAGTCAGATCACACTGAGAGGCTTGGGACTCAAAAGCAGAACAGGAAAAAAATAAAAATTTGCAGATTATCCAGAACAGTCATGTATAAATTTGGGGTCAAAAAAAGCATAGTTATTAGAGACTAGTACTGTTAAAAACAAACTAAATCATTTTGCATCGCTGTAATAAGAAAAATGCTTTAGTTCTGCATAGTAGCATAAACCTCTAATCCTAGCACTTGAGAAACAGAGGCACAAGGGTCTCTGTGAGTGTGGGAACACTCTGGTCTACATAGTGAGTCCAGTCCAGCAAAGGCTACATAGTGACTCTGTCTCAAGAAAAAAAAGAAAGAAAACTTTAAAATCTTGTCAGGAATTGGTGATCCCTAAACCTCTACAGGGTCAAAAACATATAAGTGTGATCTTATTTATAAGTTTTCTCTTGAATTGAGTGCCACTAGAAAGCCTTGCTCATACAGGTCCACTCTGGGGCTGTTTCCCTGTATTTAGACGCCCAGCACTCAAGCAGCACTTCACTGTAGTCTAAAGTGGCCCAGCTACTGCTTGAATTGGCAATAAAACTTGTCATTTATTGTTCAAGTTGTGCTAGTTTTGCAGGCATAAACAGTGCAAGTCAGGTCATTCCAACCAGATTTCTAAGAAAAGCCCAGAAATATGGGCAATGTGTGACATGGTCAGATTCCTTGTAGGCAGCTTCTGAAAGATAGATGCATAAAGCTCCAAGAGTAAAGTCTAAGCTATAAAGAAGATCCAAAGACACTAGTGATTATAAAAATGTGCAATGATTTTTGAGAAATGTCACAGGTAGTAAGCAAAGGCACCCCAAGGAAGAACCTATATAGACCACACCTGGAAATGTCAGAGGGGCAGGGTTTCCAAGCCCATTGGAGCTCATATCATGCCACCTTGCACCCCAGATATGGTGCATAGAGTTACAAAATTTAAAGTTTATCTTGTTGAGTTTCAGTGCTGCTTTGGTTCCATTTCTTATTTTATGTCCTCATTTTCCCCCTGTTTGAAATGGGAATATGAAGTACTCAACATGACTTGGCCCTGAGAACCTGATAGGGATGATCATGGAATGAGGAAGAGGCAGACACATGGATATAAGTATAAAAAGTGAGATCAGGTGAGCAAGTGCTAAACCTGATGAAGTAGCATCAACTATATAACAACCAGGAACCTCAGTTTGTTTATTATTTATTGCATAAGAAAAAGGGGTTAGCTAGTCTCATTGGGAGGCTTTAGGCATTTTGGGAAATATTGTTTTAAATGGAATACTCAATTGTAAAACTTACACTTCAATGGCTGTTTGTGACAACATACTGAATATAGGGGAAAATATTTATAAAAGTTGCTAATGAAACAATACACAATCATAGTGATGAATTCTATGAAGAGATAAGTATCTGATGCCTGGAGTTGAGACATTATAACACCCAGCATATTCTATATTCAATAAAACATATCATATCTGTAAAAACAGAAGAATATAGGACTTAATCTGAAGAAAAAAAATAAATCAATTGAAATTTTCATTGCAGTAGCCAAGATACTGTTTTTTTTTTCTAGATGGAAACTTTAAAAAACTGCCTTAAATATAATTAAAGAGTTAAAGGAAACCCCAGATAAAGAACTAAAGAAAAACAAAAGAGCAATAGGTCATAAGATAGAGAATACAAACTAGTAGAAAAATTTTCCCAAAGAGCCAAATAAAAATTCTCGTTGTGAAAAGTAACTAACTGAAATGATGATTTGCTAAGGGGATCCAACAAAATTTGACCAAGTAAAATTTAAAAAAAAATCCTTGAAGATAGGTCAACTGATATATTCTAATCTGATGAAAAAAGTGAAAATAACAAAGAATGACAACAAAGTTTAAAGAGTCTCTCTCATATACATGAGGAAATATTCAGAAAAGCTATTTGAACAAATAGTGATGAAAAGTTATCAAAGTTGATAAAATACAGATTAAAATCATCCAAAAGCATAATTAACTTTAAAAAAACTGAAAAAGCCACCCTGAGAATCATTATAATTAAACAAAATAAAACAAAAGCAGGAAGAGAACCTTGAAAAAAGCAAGGGGACTCTGGAGCAGGGGCTGCTGAACTCTGCACCTGGCCACACCCACAGCTGCTGCTGAGGGAATCTGCAAGACTTCCTACTACGACCTCGAACTGAGCGAACTGAGCAAACCAACTGCAGGGGTCTCTGAGGGGCGGATTCGAACCCTGACCAGAGGTGAGGAGGGTTCGGCAGGCCTCAGTGCCTGTATCCTGGCCTGGGAGGGAGAGTTGAGCTCTCATTGCTTCTGGTTCCACCACCGGGACCTGTGCTCTCTGTGGCATCCCAGCACACTCTGGAGCAGGGGC
>PVIH01018574.1:0-38050 GCA_004025045.1 Sigmodon hispidus
TCTACCCTTGATAAGCCATGCTTATCATTCTTATCCTCTATATAGTTATTGTTAACTCTTCCACATTTTAAATTCTTTTTACTGTGTGTTTCTTTTTTTTAATAAATACAAAATAAAGGAAAAAAAAAAAAGAAAGAAAGGAAAGAAAGGGGCTGGAACTGGAGAGATGGCTCAGGAATTAAGAGCATGCGCTGCACTTGCCAAGGAGCAGGGTTCAATTTCTAGCACCCACGAGATAGCAGATGATACACATACTTACATGCAGGCAAAACACTAATACAATAAAATAAAAATAAGTTTTTTAAAAAGAAGGAAAAGTTAGGGAAATCATATGATCTCTGCCATGAAAGAGTAAACATTTTAATCTATTCTACTTGATTTCTTGATTTTTTTGCCATCTCTTCTAGTTTTGCTAATTTCATATTTCAGGACTTCTACTAGTAATATTTTTTGCAATTTAAAAAATAACTTAAAACTGCTTACTGTCCCTTTGTTATTGTGGCATGAGTCTTAAACAGAGCTGTTTTCCCTGGTGTTTTTTAATTTTCTTCCTCTTATACCAACAAAAGGCATGTGTGGTTTTCCTAAGCCACTATGGTCACTCGGAATCGTAACTAAAATATTTACTACTGTAATCCTTGGTAACATTCCACGGAACTTCAGGCTGACTTATCACTGCCTACTTGAAATTGTTTCTGTTCTGAAAAATATTTTTATTCTTCTTTCACACTTAATAATTTCACAGCATATGTGTCTTTAGCATCAAGAATTCCTGCATTAGGATACCAAAGACAGTTCTCCACTTTCTGGTGGTGTCACTAGTGAGAAGCCTCAAGAGTAAGTAAGACATGTTTTATTATCTCAAACTTGTTTCAGATGCCTTAATCTTGCCTTTGGGTCCTACTTGTTGGTAAAGAATCTTACAATTCTCTTTCTTGTTTAATGTCCTGATAATTTCGGACTCTGCTACTCACCAAAGGTGGCTTCTTTGCACCTCTGTCCTTTGTGCAGCTGGCTTATGCCTACTTCTTCTGTCCTCTGACTGTTAACATGGGCTCGTCCTGCAGTTAATTCCTCTATTACACCAGACTTTCAAGATTGCTTTTGGCCGCCATCTCTATTCTTTCATCCTTTTTTTCTTTTGTGGATATTACTGTTTTTTCACTGGAGAATTGGGGGAGAGACATTGTATAAATACACATGCCCTGTCAACTTTCCAAAACTGCCTTGGGTAAGATTTCTAACTAGTTAAATAGAGGAAGGTAAACATTGCAGGGGAAATCCCGACCTGATTATCTACACTGGCCAGTGAACTTTCTAGATTTTCTCTTTTTTCCCTTGAATATAACATAATTTTATTTATCTTTAAATGTGCATTGAATAAGACTTATACACTTATCAGAAAGTAATACATAATGGAATAAATATAAACATTTTACACTGATGTTTAAATAATTTATATGAGACATTACTTCTCATAAAATTAAATTTTTTGACTACATCTTATATGTATATATATAGTTTGGTGATTTTTACATCATGCACCTCATCAAACTCAGCTATCAGTCCTCTCACATTCACACCCACTCTTATGATCTCCCATTAACAAAAACGCCCATTCATGCTGCTGTGAGCTTTCCTGTTTGCCACATTTACAATCTGAATACTTTAAAACTTTCCAGACTTTTGACTTGTCTCTCCAAGCATTCTACGCCTTCTCTGAGACAATATCTTTGAAAGGCCTTGTTCCTTTTCTTGAAGGTTCCCCAGTGGCTGTTCTTAAATTCAGTGAGCTCCCCAGAGCTACAGGCAGCCATGACTGTGGGAATTTTCCTCATATTCCCTATCCCCTTGTTCATACAGACTCTTCTCCTCTGCTCTCAGCTGGACCAGGAGCTCAGCCCAGTGCTCAGCCATGTATCTCTGCCTCTACTTCTATTCATTGTTGGATGTAAGTTCTGTGATGGCACTTAAGGTGGTTATTCATTTTATTATAGGGCAAGTCTTGTCTAGGCAGCACCTTCACTATTGGTTGGTGTTTTGCAGCTTGGGTGTTCTTTGCTTTTTTTTTTTTTTTTTTTTTTTTTTTTTTTTTTTTTTTTTTTTTTTTTTTTTTTTTTTTTTTTTTTTTTTTTTTTTTTTTTTTTTTTTTTTTTTTTTTTTTTTTTGTCTAAAGTCCACTAATGAGCCTGTTCTTATCTTTCTGGGTTTGTGATACCTTGTTCAGGAGGATATTCTCCAAATCCATCCATTTGGCTGCAAATTTTAGGATGTCTTTTATTTTTAACTGCTGAGTAGTACTCCATTGTGTAGATGTACCACAGTTTGTTAATCTATTTTTCAACTGAGGGGCATCCAGGTTATTTCTAGGTTCTTGCTATTATGAACAATGCTGCTATGAACATAGTTGAGCTAATGCCTTTGGAGTGTGAATGTGAGTCCTTTGGGTATATGCCCAATAGTGGTATTGCTGGGTCCTTGGAGAGACTCATTCCCAGTTTTCTGAAGAACTGCCATACTGCATTCCAGAGTGGCTGTACAAGTTTACACTCCCACCAACAATGGAAGAGTGTTCTTCTTGTTCTGAATCCTCTCCAGAATAGGCTATCTTCTGTGTTTTTGATCTTAGCCATTCTGTCAGGTATGAGGTAGTATCTCAAAGTTGTTTTGATTTGCATTTCTCTGATGACTAAAGGTGTTGAACAATTTTCTCAAGTGCCTTTCAGCCATTTGTAATTCTTCTGTTGAGAGTTCCCTTTTTAGTTCTGAATCCCATTTATTAATTAGATTATTTAGGGTTTTGGACTCTAGTTTCTTGAGTTCTCTATATGTTTTAGAAATTAGTCCTCTGTCAGTTGTAGGGTTGGTGAAGATCTTTTCCTATTCTGTAAGCTGTAGTTTTGTCTTATTGAATTTTTTAAAGCATACATAGAGAGCCAAGCAACAAAATACAGATCATGAAGATAAGTCAGAGTAGCTCAAGTCAACTGATTACTAACAAGAGAAAAAAATGCTCCCATGGGAGAAAGCCTCTGCAGCAGTGGGGCTGGGAACACTGACGCACACCGTGAAGATTCTGTCAGCCTACACAGGAGACCAAAAACCACAAATAAACAAAAGCCTTGAGGAAGGATATTGGTATGTGGGGTGCTGGACTGGGTAGATGGTAAGTCTTAAAAATAAAAACATTTAGTTGGGGGCTTGCTCCAAGTTTTAAGTGAGCATCCCGGCAGGAAGCATGACACCAGGCAGGCATGGGGCTGAGAACTGAGAGCTTACATCGTGATCCACATGGGGCGGGAGTGGGACACACGCGCGCGCGCGCGCGCGCACACACACACACACACACACACACACACACACACACACATACACGGTGGAGAGACTGGCACAGGTAATGATTTTCCTGCATGGGATTCAAAATATACAGAAGCAAAAGCAGAAACTGACAAATGGGATCATAGCAATCTAAAATGCTTGGGTAAAACAAAGAAAACAACAGAGCCACGAGACACCCCACAGAGAAGGGAAAAGTATTTGCCAGTTATTTACATAATGTCAGTCATTGTTCACAATTTATAAAGATTCCATTAAAAATAGGCGAATAATCTGAAGAGACCTTCTCGAAAGAAAAAGTAGCCAATAGAAGTTTGAAAATACTAAATGTGTTCTCTTACCCCAGACCCTCCCAACTATACACCTCTAGGTTCAGGTACACCATTTTTTTTTTATGTATTTACATTCATTTTGATCTCACAGAAACCATAAAAATACAACAAGAAAGTCACCTGGTTCAGGATCAGGAATGGCAGTGTGAAAATTGCACCAGTTCAGAATTTGGGAAGCAATGTGAGCATACTATATTTAGAAAAAAGAGGGCAATCACTGTTATATTGTTATAGAGCATGCTGTAAGTGTCAGTCATACAAAATTTGACTGGTGACCTATAAAGGCTGCTTTGGTTGTGAACCCAAACGATTCTGGTCACACAAATGGCTGGATGATTTTGCTATACTTTTCAACACCTACTGATTCTGAAAAAAAATCATTTTGATATCATAGTCTATGTTTTTATAAAATTCTTCATTGGGAGCTTGATTTGTTTTCTCAGTTTCTGAAGCAATTCCTGAGAAAATTTTCAAATCCCAAAATAAAAGAGAAATATTACTATCTAAATCTGATTCTTTAGTTTATCTTGTTCTGCTCGTGATTCTCTGATACCATACTTACGTATTCAGTTTTTAAGAACATAAATATTTCTAAATCTAATGCTTTGAAAATGGGTTTTTGACAGTTTCACAATTATATTTCTTTTTCATTATTTTAATTTTTTAATATACCCACCACTGTTCCCCCTCCTTCATCTCCCAGCTTCCCCTACCCCATCCCCCGACCCTTCCTCAGAGAGGGTAGGGATTTCCAGGGTGAGTTAATGCAGTCTGGCATATCCAGTTGGGATAGGATCAATCTTCTCCCCTCAGTATCAAGGCTGAGCAAGGTGTTCCTCTGTAGGGAACGGGCTCCAGGAAGCCAGTACATGCACCAGGAATAAATTCTGGTCCCTCTGCCAGAGGCCCCACAAACTGCCCACCCCATTTGACTGTCATTGACATCTAGAGGGCTTAGTTCAGTTCCCTGTAGGTTCTCCAGCTGTTGTTGCAGAGTCAGTGAGCTCCCAATAGCTCTGGTCAGCCGTCTCTGCTGGTTTCCTCATCGTGATCCTGACCCCTTTGCTCATTTACTCTCTCTCCTCTCTCCCTTCAGCTGGATTGAAAGCTCAGCCCAGTGCTTAGCTATGCATCTCTGCATCTGCTTCCATCAGTTGCTGGATGAAGGTTCTATAATGGCAATTAGGATGGTCAACATTTGATGATAGGGGAGGGTCAGTTTAGGCACCCTCTCCACTATTGCTTGGAATCACAGCTAGGGTTATCTTTGTGGGTTCGTGGGTATTTCTCCAGCACCAGGTTTCTCTGTAACACCACAATGGCCCCCTCTATGGAGATAGCTATGTCTTTGTTTTTCCTTCTCTGTCCCTCCTACAATTCAACCATCTCATTCCCTCATGTTTTCTTCCCGCTTCCCCTTGCTCCCTTCCCTCTATGATCCCGGTTTACTCAGGAGATCTTTTCTTTCTCCCCTTCCCAGGGGGATCCATAGATATCTCTCTTAAGTTCCTTCTTGTTACCTAGCCGCTTAGGGGTTGGGGTACAGTGATAGACTGACAAACAGCCTGGTATAACTTTCCTCCTCCCCTTCCTTCTCTTCTTTTGTCTTCTCTGGGGTTAACTACTGATGTTCCCAGATCTATCTCTCTCTCTCTCTCTCTCTCTCTCTCTCTCTCTTTCTGTGTGTGTGTGTGTGTGTGTGTTTGTGCTGCCAAGAATCAAACCTGTGGCCTCATACATGTGAGGCAAGTGTCTAGCATTGTGTCATGCCCTGTTTTCCAGACTGTTCTGAGGGTACATGTCAGTCTGAAAGCTCTTGTGAACAGCCATAAAATTTGCCTTTTAGTGTCTTTACTGAGACTCCTTTGGGAAAAACATTGCAAGCTTCTTGAACCTGAAACTAGCACCCTCCTTTAGTGTCCCCTCTTTTTTATTTTTTCTTCCTAACACTCCCTTCATGTGGCAGAATCTCATGTAACCCAGACGGGCCTCTGACTTGCCCACAATGATGCTGAACTTATATTCCTCTTGGCCTCAGTTCCTGAGCACGGGGATTGCTGGCGTATACCACCGCCCTTTGTTCATGTGGTGCTGAGGATGAAGTCCAGTTCTTCAGGGTGCACTAGGGAAGCACTCTACTCACTGAGTCAGGTCCAAGCCTTATTTTCACTTCATTCTGTTTAGACTCATAGCTCTCAGAACTTATATCCCTGTCATTTCCTCCTGCTCCCTCCAGTGAAGTGACAGATGTGACCTTCGTCTTAGACATCGCACGTAGTTCTACCAACCCCAACTGCAGTGCTGTTAAGAAGAAAAGGAATCTACTGCATAACTTGTGGTCTTACCTTTTTCAGTTAATTAACTTATTATTTTACATCATGACTGCAGCCTCTTTCTCCTCCTCTCCTCCCACTCCTCCCTTCCACAGCCCTCAATCCATCCCTCCTCCATATTTGCTCAGAGATGAGCATTGACAGTGCATGGCATGTCAAGCTGTGGCAAGACCGAGCACCTCCTATATTCAGGCTGGGCAAAGCAATGCAGCATGAGGAATGGGTTCCCAAGAGCCAGTCAAAGAACCTGCTCCTGTTGTCTGGATTCCCACACACAGACTAAGATATACAACCATCACATAAATATGCAGAGGACCTAGGTTAGTGGTCTTATATTAATTATTTATACATCTCTGCTAGGGAATGGTGTGGGTACCCAGCATTAGACCCTTGACCAATATGTCCATATAGAATCTGGCGAACTGTGTGCAGGAAACTATTCCTGTGTGATTTTCCACACTTGTTGTCATGGTCAGCCATTTCTAACAAGCTCCAAAATGGACTCCAGAATCTCCAGTGTGACCAAATGTTTCAGTGAGTTGATTTTTTTTTTCTTCTCTACTCGATGTTTCCTGCCAAAAAGAAGAGAGAAAGAAATCTGGATTCCTTGGCATATATTGGGTAAACAACATTTTATTTTTACACAAGCGTTGACATTAATTAAGTCTCCAGACATCTGGGATGTAGGTAAGTGTTCTGCTAATTTTGCTGAGGAGGAAATGAACTCACAGTGACCTGGCCACTGGCCAGGGTCATGAAACAAGTCCGTGTCAGGAGGGGAGTGCTGCCCAGGAACTGCTGGCTGTGAATCTTCTGGTCATCTGAGTCCTGTTCACAAGGGAAAAGAATACTGGGAATGTTCCTGATTTTATGTTTCTCATCAAACCTGGAAGACTCAAGACTCTCCAGGGAATACCTGTTTCCAGTCTTAATTTTATGAGTGAGGACCTGAGCAAGCAATACATATGATTTTAAAATAGCATAGGACAGCTGGGTGTGGTGGCCCAAATGTCTCCTGGAAACAGGAGAATCAGGAGCAAAGACCAGCCCAGGTCACATGCAACTCTGTATCAAAAAATAAATAAATAAACCCCAAATTAAAACCAAAATGATATATATTTACATGAGCTATAATTCTAAACTGTTATTTTTATTTCCCTTTTCAGTCTTTTTCCCCCTCAGTGACTCAAGAATTTATTTCAGCCCATGTAGACATTAAAGGAAACTTTAAAGAACACCCTTGTGCTGATGAAGAAAAGGAAATGCTGGCCACATAAATGCCAGACTTCATACTTCCAACTGCCATTTTGTTGTATTGTTACTTTGCCAGGAGGATGTAAATCAAAAATATAAGAAAACATTCAGGACTGAGGAGGTGACTTGGTAGATAAGACCACTCATTGTTTAAGCCTGAGATCCTGAGCTCAGGTCCTGCTACCCACATAAAAGCCGATAAGGTAGTGTGCATTTATAACCCGGGGCTAGAGGATAAAGATAGGCAGGTCCCTTGGCTCCCCGGACAGCCAAGCCAGCAGAAACAACAATGTCAGAGAGACTGTGTCTGATGGCAACCCAGTGGAAAGGAATCTGCATGTAAGCACATACATGAGCACATGCACACACACTAATAAAACCCTTGTCTAAAAGACAAACTCTTCTCCTTGCTCACACATCCATAGTGTAAAATCTGAGTAATATAAAATTGAATCAAATCCAAACTAAATCAACCACCCTGCCTTGCCTTTTCATGGGTAGTTCTTAATCTTGACACAATCATCTTGGTTGTGAAGATGGAAAGCTAGTCGGTGTGGGTGCTCGGTGGGAAATTTGGGGATAGAAGAATTTGACTCTGGTGTGCAGCTCATCAGTCTGGGTTTTACAGAGGGTTTTGCCAAAGAGCAAATGAGTCAGTGCAGACAGAACTCGTGGGAGATGCCTGGCTCACAGGGCCATGGACAAAATATCAGTTAGTATTTTGTATTTCTAAACTTAGTCCTAGAAAAAAATGTTATGTATGACCCACAACACATTAAGTGCTAAAGGAAAAAAAAAATGTTAGAATGGGGTGGGGAGAGAGAAAGAGAGAGAGAGAGAGAGAGAGAGAGAGAGAGAGAGAGAGAGAGAGAGAGAGGCATTTTGGCAGAAGGCCAGGTTCCCATTTGTAGCTCATTTCTGTAACATTTCCATAAACTTCCCCGGAGTACAATGAAAAACTGTGTAAAGTGATCCTGCTGGCTTTGAACGAGCCCCCAGCACCAGGGAATTCTCACAGTAGAGAGCAGAGACAGCTCAGAATGTTCGGTTACTTTCCCTCTCTGCACTGACTGCTGAAACATGTGGGCATGTCATTTTTAGCATAGTTTAATGTTGCTCCCAGACATGAAGCAGTTTTGCTAAACATTTGCCAGGGGAGTGTGTAGTATAGTTGTTTGTAAGAGAGCCTGGCGCTTGGCAAGGACCAATGTTTTATCACTGGAAAGCTGGTAGAGGGTGTTTTTTGATACTCACAAAATATGTGCATGGTGTATGTTTCAAATTGCAGGGCTCCAAAGCAAAATTTAAGGGAAAGAAAGCATGCGTTTGACTTAGTGGTCTTCCGCATAGCCTTAATAATTGCAAATGAAATTCAACTTTGGAATTCCTACACAACTCCAGATAGCATCCAAAGCAAGGGTATAGGAAATCAATTGGAAAACTGAATGCACACAGAGGAGAACAGAAAACTTTTCAAGAACAGAAAACTTACATTATGTATTCTTAAACTGACAATATTAATCAACCATTCAAAGTCACCTACACTAGGAGCTGTACATATATCTCAGCAATTAAGTGTATGTACTACTTTTCCAGAGGACTCAAGTTTCATTCCTAGCACCCACATGATAGTTCATAGACTGTGACTGCAGTTCTAGAGAATCTGATGCCCTCTCCTGGTATCGCTAAGACTGCATACACATGGTTCACAGACACTCAAGCAAACAAAACCCTCACACAACATGAAACAAAACAAAATTTTAAGAATAAAGGTTGTGTAAACTCCAGGGCATCAGTCAGTTTCCCATATGAGAGACAGTTCGGTGATGTTTTCCCCCTTGAGATTTTGCGTCTTCACCTAAAAATTGTGAGAAATAAAAATTAAATCAGAGCCAGGCATCACTCATCAGACTGGAATGTAATCCATCACTGTGGTGGCAGACTGGACCGTGGTGGAGCAAGTTCCCCATGCCCCAGAGCCCTGAGAACTCTGACCCTTCCTCAGCACTCCTTTTGGGGTTGTAAATTGCCATCCCATTTTTCTTTAGGCCTGGGAGTCTCTGGATTCCATGCTGCCCCTTCAACTATGCTCACCAAGTGTCACTCTGCCAAGAGAGAGTCTTGGTGGCAGTGCTGGTGTAAGGCTGTGTTTCTGGAGAGCAGAATGGCTTCCCCCACAGGGCATTCTGAGCTATTGTGCTGTTTGGGGGAAGAAGGTAAAGCTTTGAATTTTGGATCCCAAAGCTTTCTAACCCACTCAAAAGCTGGATATATGGGGAGAAATTGATCAGGCGTTATCTCTTCACCTCATCTAGGTTAGGAAGACCTTAGCCAGGTGTTACTCTGTTGTGATTAAATAATGACTGAGTGAAGTCTGAAAATTAAACTCCCTTTGCAGTGTTTTGATAGATTAATTCTTTCTTTTAACTAATTATGTCTGATTAGTTAAATATACATAGAAATTCCAAACATTGTTTGGTAATTTTGATCATGTTTAGAGTTAGATCAATTCTCTTACAAAACTGTGTTGTAACTAGGGTTCTGTCCTCTCCTCACCATGTGTTCGTGTGTGTGTGTGTGTGTGTGTGTGTGTGTGTGTGTGTGTGTGCTTACTTTAAACTCTTGCAGAATTTAGAAGTTTGTCCTCTGACTTGGAAAGAAACTTGTTAGAATGGATAACCTTGGGCCCAACTCCAACTTTTGGAAATATATTTATGCATCAGCAGGTTCCTAAGCAAAGCACAGAGATCACCAATGAGGGGCATGTAGCAATATCTTATGGATTATAACAGATGTTTGCTTGAGGTTTCTGTTGACTGGCTGATCACACAAGTCCACAGGAAGTTGTCCATTGGCAGAACTTAGGACAGAGTGTGAACAGCATCATGTTAATAGCAGTTTCCCTTGGTACATATGGCTATCACTGTAACCTAAGATAACTATAGCCACTGTCTCGTTATTTTTGAAGGAAGAAGACTAGTGTTAGAGTGGTGGCCTCATGCTAGGGGGATGATCTAGTAAGAGTGCTTACTGTGTGAGCCCCAGAATCTTAGTTGGGGTCCCCAGCAGCTCTGTAAACCTCTAACCCCAGTGGATCACTCCAATATGCTGGATACTGACCTAGCTGAAAAAAAGATGCAAGCTTCAGGTTCTGTGACAGACCCTGTGTTAGGACAGAAAGCAGAAAACCATAGGGGATAGCCAAAATTCTCCTGTGGGCTGTGCACCTGTAAACAATCCACATGTGAACACCACATTGAGAGAGAGAGAGAGAGAGAGAGAGAGAGAGAGAGAGAGAGAGAGAGGCCGTTCCTGTATAAAGCCGAAGAGTTTGCATAGGGTATAAGACTAAAATTCAATTTCTAATGATTTGAGAAGAAGGAGAAAAGGAAAGAGAAAGGCCGGAGTGGAGGCATTGGCGAGTTCAGTTGTTTGATGTGGACAGAACTCCACTTCCAAGAAGAATCCTTGCTGAGTAAGGCAGTGCACATCTTCAATGTCAGCATTCAGGAGGCAGAGACAGAAGCGTCATCATGAATTTGAGGCTAGCCTGGTGTACATAGAAAGTTCTAGGCTATCCAGAGCTACAGGGTGAGACTGTTTTAAAAAAGAAGATAAGAAGGGAGGAGAGAAGGAAGGAGGGAAGGAAGGAAAGAGGAAGGAAGGAGGAAGGAAAGAGGAAGGAGAAGGACTTGCTTCAAGGTTATAACATAGTGGAAGGCAGAAGGACAAGTAGGACAATCACGGTCACACCTCTCTAGTGGGGTTGAATAACTTATACCACTCATAGGAGGAGCCCACAGGCCTTCTAAATGTTCTGTCTCTAACACTGTTCTGCTGGCCAGGATGTCTTGATATCTGAGTGTTGAAGAAGATACATTCAAACCACAGAGGCTTCTGCGATGTCTCATCCCAGGAAGCTTTCACAGGAAGCCAGGGAAAGGTTATTGTGGAGGAGGGAGCAAAAACTGCTTCCCAGGAGCCAGTGTGCAGGGCAGCATTGCCCACAGGAGGGCTGTGGAGATGAAGTCTTTCCCTAAACTCCAGTTATCTAAGAGACTGGCCACAATGTTAAATATCACTAAAGAAAATACTAACTTAACTATTAATTTAGGAAACTATAATTTCCCATTCACTATTTGATTTCCTGGGGATTTTATGCTTTTAGATCTTAATTCGGCAAATAGAATTAAAATCTACTAATTGAGGATGTGGGTCTTAGACTTTTCCTCCCTGATCACACTCATTTTGTCTGAAAGAAATGTGTGCTAGGGTGAATGATTTCACAACTCCATGTGAGTGTCTAAAGATTCCAAGGGAACTGCCCTATGTGCCTCTGAAAGTCCCATTGGTATTTAGAGGAAGCATCGCTGAAGTGTGAGCCTGAGCCTTTGCTGACTATGCATTACAAAGAGCAGTGTGGGTCTGGAGAGCACAGCTGGCCCTGATAGTAGGATAGGACTCTTGTGAGAAGGAAATACAGCATGTCATTCTCCAGCAAACATACCCTGCCTTCACCATGTGTGAGCACAGCATCCCAGCACAAGATTCTGAACTTCCATAAGTAGACTTCTAGACAGCAATTTAGAGAAAAGGAGAGCATTCATGGGTCTTTTCCAGAAGATGAAAGTTAGATGCTATTTTAATGCCTTTCACACGGGTAGCATTTTTGAACTTCTAAGAATTCTTTTTGAATGTGCCTCTGGCTTCTTCCCATAGAATCTGCTTAAAATTTAGGAGAATTTATAATATAAAATACTCAGGGATAAAAGAAATCAACACTGAGCCAGAGTTTTCATAGTTTTATGTATTTTTAATTGTATGTACTGTTTTGATGTCGATAAAAACATCTACAACAGCAAAATAAAAGTTACCATTTAAGCTTGAATATTGTGAGTAACGAAAGGGAGACGTTCAGAAGAGGAGAACTCCTTCCACCAAAAGATTGTAGCTCTCAGATTAAAAGGCCTTTGAAGACCAGCTCGTGCACTGGCCCTGCAGACACTGAGCTCCTCTCCTTATATACAGGCCCTCTCGACTGTAAAGATTAGGGGTGTTTATAGGAAAAATAACCTGGGATAGTTCTGGAAGCATTAGTGCTTCAGGACAGCCTATGACAGTGCATTTCAGAGTGAAAATAGGGCTCAGGCAGTCTGCTTAAAGGAACACCAAACACCATGCCAGTATCAGACAGTCACTTTGGCTGTAATTCTTCAAGGAATGCTACAAGTCTCAGAGTCACTTCATTGTTCTCATCTACTGTGAGGTATAGGAAATTCAGCACTATCTGAGCTGATGGAGATATGGGCAACCCATAGTTCTGCCCAGAGCTACATTACAATACATATGACTTGATCACAGAGAGTTCAAACTCAAAGTCTTCTTAAAATGTGGAGCATTGTGAACACATGCTCATCTCCTCTTCCTATTAATATCCCAGGGACATGTCAGTGAAGGATTAAAAACATGCCTTTACTCAAAAAGAGATTAGGGGATTAGGGTTAAATATCTTTACACTTTGAAAAGGCAAAATATGAGAAGTGATTGTGATTTAACAAAACAAAGAAATTTTAACAAATCAAATGAGAGAAAGGCAACATTCGCTTCAACCTATCTGCTATCACTTGTCTGTTGAGGAACAGGGAATCAGCTTACTCTGCAGACCTCCTGGAGAAGTTGTCACTTGAAGGCACCCCAGGTGGCAGCAGGCATCCTGATATGGCCTGAAATACATCTCTCAATGGGTGCCTTCTCCTTTTATACCCAGCACAAATGAATCCTTTTTTCTTATATCCCCAGTGAGTCTGAGACCACAGCTGAGATCTCTTCAAAAATAAAGCTAAAGAGGATCTGGATTTGATTACCACAAGGTACAAGGGAAAGGAGATGTGCCACGTGAGATAATACACCATAAATAAACAGAGCCTCCTTCCATCTCCAGACGTAGCTCAACCCTGCATGGACAGAAACCTGTGGACTCTAACTTGGAGAAGATGAACAACCAAGGCACATCAAAATCTGACTCAGCAAATAGATAAAACACATTAAGTACATTTATCGAAAGTCAACCTCCAAAAGGAAAAATTCAGAAGCCTGCTTGATGGCCCTCATAGTAATGTTTGCCTCCATCTACACTTGGTATCTCACACTTAAGTATGATTACAATCAAAACCACCAGACACTAATGGCAGTCTCAACCTGGAAAAGGGAAAACCCACATATAACAGAAGGTAGGAGGGGGAAGAGAGGGAATGAGAAAGGAAACAGCTTCTAGAGAGATCAGGAAAACCTATTATTATTCTACTAATGGAGTACAGCAATAAAATGACTTATAATAACATAATGCTATCCTCATAAATCAGAACACTATACAGCCTCATTAGAGAAGCTTCTTGCAATGGATGGTAATTAATACAGACATCCATAACTGGACAATGTGCAGAGAACAAGACTTTGGAACATTCAGTTATAAATAGGATGTCTTTATCAAATCCCTGGGCTCACGGCTCAGAGACCTTTGCAGACAAGGAGTAAAGATTATAAGAGCCAGCAGTGCCAGCAACAAGTACATCCAGACACAACAGCACTGATACACATATAAACTCAGAGACTATGACAGCTTACACAATGCCAGCACAGATTGTGTCACTGAGCATTTCAACCATTCCTCACAGCAGGCCCCATGTTCAGTAGTATGCCAACACAATATGGAGTCCATGTAGTATGTGTGTGTTTGTATGTGCACAAGTACATGTTTATGTAATGTTTGTTTGGTGTTTTTGTCTTCTTGTTAGCTTCTTTGTTTTGATTTTCAGATTTTGTTTTTTTACTCTTGGGAGAGAGGAAAGAGAGTGAAATGCATAAAGTTAGGTGGGAAGGATGTAGGAAGGAGAAAATATGATGAAAACACATTTATGTCTTCTTTTTAGCTGAAATTCTATATAGGAGAGAACACAGTATTAGTTTATCTGAGCCTGGTTTATTTACTACAGTGATCTCTGGTTCTGTCTATTTTACTACAGATGACAAAATTTTATTCATCTTCATGACTAAATGATACTCTGTTGTATGTTTGTATGTGTTGCATATGTGCATGCAATATGTGTATGTACAATTTTATCCAGTCTGTTGTGGATGAACACCTGTGCTGGCTCTGTCACTTGGCTGTTGCAAACACTGCCTCTGTGAACACGAGTGTGGGTCCTTCTACTGAGTACTGATTCTGAGTCTTTGGAAATATGCCTGAGTGATACAGTAAGAGAAGCCAAAATTGCACATGCCTTTCTCCATCTTCTTTTGGAAGTTTATAGTAAACTTTTGGGAACAGCAACAATTTAATAAAGTGGAATTTTTAAAAGCAAAGTTTATTGGGATTTTATGTAACTCCATCTCACAAAGTTGCTATACTTACCTGCAAATAAGAAAACCAACTAACCCTATGATTGATCCAAGTGTAGAGGCAACTCTCATGACATTGGCAGTAAATACAGAGGTATTTTCTTTAAATACATAAGATGTCAGTACATAGGTTCTTATTCCCATCATCTTAATTGTCAAAAATAAAAGATCTTGAAATGTTTTATTTGCCAGCCGGGCCCAATGACCCAGTGTTGTGATTCCAGCCACTTGGGAGACTGAAGCAGAAAGATTATATATAGAGTTGAGGCCTTCCCAGGTTATATAGTGAAGTCAAGAGAAATGCATGAGATGCAGTTCAGCAATGGAACACCTTCCTAGCATCTGTAAGGCAGTGCATTGTTTTCCTAATGCAACCAAAACCAAAAAGATTTAACTTTTCAAGTTTTAGGATGAAGTTCCAATGCTTATATTTTTTTCTTTTTCCTTTCTCTTATGCTTATGTCTTACCCCATTTCAACACAGGCTTCCTACAAGGCCAATCTAGGAGTTCCTAAAAGTGCCTCGGTCCCTCCCTTTGTGCCCTAAGCCATTGAATTGCTGCTTGGAAGATGTGTCTTCTGTTTCTTTCTCTTTTTTTTTTTATGGTAGAAAAAGTATATTTAGAATTAGCCAGCTGGACTGAGTTTAGATGATCCCAATTTTGTTGGCGACATCCAGAGCATCATAATCAGGAGCCAATCAAACATACGCCTTCTTTTCTCCATCAGGCCTTATGAGGGTGTTGACGTTGGCCACATCTATGTCATAGAGATTCTTCACAGCCTGTTTGATCTGGTGCTTGTTGGCCTTGACATCCACAATGAACACAAGTGTGTTGTTGTCTTTTATCTTCTTCATGGCTGACTCAGTGGTCAGGGGGAACTTGATGATGGCATAGTGGTCAAGCTTGTTTCTCCTTGGTGCACTCTTTCGAGGATATTTGGGCTGCCTCCTGAGCCTAAGGGCGGCCAGAAGGTGGGTGATGTGTGGATCTTCTTTTTCTTGTGGCTGTGGACACCTTTCAGCACTACCTTCTTGGCTTTCACCAAGATGGCGCCGAAAGAGAAGAAGGAAGCTCCTGCCCCTCCCAAAGTCTTCTGTTTCTTTAAAGAAACCTTGCCACTGTCACTTGTTTAGTCAAGAATGCAACAGGACTCAGCTGTCCCAGGAGGCCTCACACAAGAACAGGGTAAGTCATCCATCCCCTTGTAGGCACCCCTTTGTCCCCTTTGTTCTGGTGTGGAAGACCCACAGTCACCTCTATTGTTTCTTAAAGCTTCTGTCCAAGGAGCTTATTAACATGATCTTGAGCCAGTTTTTCAGGAAAAAAAAAATGGGCTTCATAAATATCCATCAACCTGCTGAGCTTCAGAGAATGGAAATGTACACTCTGGTATGAACTTAGTGTGAAAAGGGAGACCAGACCCCTCTCCCAGGAGGAATTCAATCTCAATGGAGGACCCAGGTGTTGGAATGTACCCTTGCAGTAGGGGGCTTTATAGGGGGTGTGGAAAGTATGAAAGAACAGAGCCACATAGGACATTTTGAGTTGAGGCTGGCAAGGGGAGGGTGAGGGGAAAACACCTGGACACCTGTCTGAGCAAGCTCAAGGGCAGCATTGCTGCTCAGTCCGTCTCAGCAGGCAGATTCCCTGCTGAATCCTGGGAGAAAAGCAGTGTGAGTGCAGGTGTCCTGTCTTAGAACTTGCCTTGTTCAGGGGCGCCCTAGGTCCCTGGTAAGCACCACCTATAGGGCACAGGCCTAATAGCTGCCAGGTGCAGTTGTGGGAGCTGTTTCTGTGACTCTAGGTCACCTTGACACTGAAGGAAGCCAGTTCAGGGGCAGGCAGGATATTAACAAGGTCATCACAGTCTCCACCTCAAAAAGGGAATTATGTGCTACTCTTGGACAGTAAAGAGTTTTCTTTTGCTTTCTCCATGTGATTGTGTGTGTGTGTGTGTGTGTGTGTGTGTGTGTGTGTGTATTTCCATGTCTGAGTCTAGAGACCAAACATTACCAACTGAACCAACTCCTCTGCCTGAAATTTTTGGAATGCTGTTCTGCTGGAATAGAAAGCACAGGGAGCTGACGCTGACCAGTAAGCGTCAGTAAGAAGCAGCTGGATGCAACCTCAGGGCTAGCCAGATGGAGCTGCATCCCGAGAAGCTGGAGAAGAAAGTAAGAAGACTCCTGAGTGGTGGTTTAGGACATGAGTGGAGGCAACCTTGAGCACAGACTTGGTGACCT
Source organism: Sigmodon hispidus (assembly GCA_004025045.1). Classification (NCBI taxonomy): domain Eukaryota; kingdom Metazoa; phylum Chordata; class Mammalia; order Rodentia; family Cricetidae; genus Sigmodon; species Sigmodon hispidus. The sequence continues at coordinate 16,901 of PVIH01018574.1, forward strand.
CTGAGAGTCTGCCTCTTTCCCTGTAAATAGAAAAATAGCTGCCTGTCTTACACGTTTCACAAGATAAGTCCTTCAAAATAAATAGCTTGCATGTGCAAATTACTTAGCAAATGTTAGAGCTGTGGGAGTCTAAGGAATAAATTACACTTTAAACACCCTGAAATAGGGCTGGAGATGTTCAAAGTGTGAGACATAGATACACAACGTGTTAGAGGTTAAAATAACTTAAAAGGAAATGTATATAAACAGAAATAAGTTGCATTAGGCTTCTGATTTAGACTCCAAATAATTATTTTAGATGTGTTGGCTAGATACATGAAATTATATGCCCTGGGCGAAAGTATTGTAGAGCCTGCGTGTTTTCCAGTCTCTCCATACTCATTGTCCACAGGGTCTGGAAGCTGCTCCCCACAGGAATGTCGGTTTAGCTCAGTTCCATTTGTCCCTTTGGACCGGGTGTAGCATCTGCATTCCCCTGGGCTTCAGGGTCACCCACTGATAAGAAGAGAAATCTGAGGTGCGTGTAAATTGCACTGATCTTTACCTTGGATAAGCACTACAGAGAACCATCCTTTAGGACAATGATGGGATCCAGCTCACTTCATTTCCTTGTAAATTACTGTGAGCTAATGTGAGCACATTCGGTTCAGAAACTTTACACCCCGGCCTTCGTTCAAGTGCTGATGCTGGCATTGCACCAAACCTCTGCTTTGGGGAATGTTCTGTTGGTGAGGTCGTGAGGGGAGAGCTTCAGCCTGCGGACCTCACACCGAGTGATTACACAAGGAAGACATGTACATCCATCCTTCAGCATAGCTGTCAGGGTGGGCTGTTGGGTTTTGTCACTTTGCTAAGTGCTGCCTTCAGGGTCCATTAGTGGATGAAAATGCACTGAGCATGTCTGCTGCTGCATTCTGGGGCTGCTCCTACACATCACAGGTGTAACTCATGTTACGAGCATCACTGCATGATTATATCAGCAGCGGTAGCTGAAGGAGCACTGGTGGTAAGGACTGTACGCACAGGCACAGCCATCCTGACTTAGACATTTACTAGATAACAGGCTGCAAATCCTGAGCTTTACACACATTAGCTCTAATCCAGTGAAAGACAGGCCAGATTTATTGACTTTTTATTAATGAGAATGCTGTCAGCTTTTAAAATCTGCATTGTAAATGAATTCAAATCCCAGATTCTTCTTCACTTTTAAAACTTACTACACAGCTGGAGAAATGACTCAATCCATAAAGTGCTTGCTGTGTACCCAGAAAGGCTGGAAGGTGACTGCCAGGACTTGTGTAAACTTTGCTAAGTGTTGACAAGCATCCTGGCCAGTGCTGTTAGCCTAGCACCAGGAAGGCAGAGACAGGAGGATCCCTGGGGTCCACTGGATGGCCGGTCTACACTACCGTACTTGGGAGCTCCAGGCCGGTGTGAGGCCCTGTCTCAAAAACAAGATGGAACTGCAGTTGTTTCCTGCTCTTTCCACCCCTCCCCCAACACTTGCATCCAAGCATGAAGGCACTCACACACTCATGCATGTGACTCTGTACTTTGTAATCTGTGTGACATGAATTCCATCTCTGGAAAAGCCACATAAGCACTGAAGGAAAGAATGTATTCCACAGACTTGTCCTCTGCCCTTGACATGTGCGCCGAGGCATGCATGCCACACATACATCATATACACGCAAAACAAATTTATTTTCTTTAAAAGCAAGTTTATTTAAATGTTGTGTGAGAAAAATTTCCTGGAGAGACACAACATACATAGATGTCTATCCAGAAAGATACCTCATAACAGAGCAAAGTAATGATTACACTGAGGTCCATCTTGCTGACTTAGTGAGTTTTATTGGGGTCACTGACAGTATTATTGGGGAGGGCTTTTACAGGATCAAGGATGACTGAAAACAGCAACTGCCGTACTGAAAGCCCCCCCCCCACCATTGCAAGCCACAGTCCTGGAGCACTCTGCAAAGCTTGCCAGCAGCTACTTGGAAAATCTCTTCTGTGCAGCTTGCTTTGGTCCCCTGTCCCTCTACTAATCCCCTACTGCTCCTATAAAGCTAGGGGCAGGGGGAAGGAGATTAGAAGTTTGCAAGTTTCGCCTTGTCCAGATAGGAAGTTTGTTTACCTCTGAGCCTCATGACCTTGCCTCTCCCTCCTGGCGGGAGTGTTTCTGTTCAGAGAAAACTGCCATGCAACACTCGCTTACATTAATACAGAAAGGTCAGTTTAGAAATAATCAGAGGAAAACAGACCTTTCTCTTATAGACATCTGTACTCTGTCTTGTCCTCTTACATACTTGGTCATATTTGTGTGTTGACACTGGATGATAAATTATTCTTGTAGCTCTTGGTTCGATTAAGACTAAACTTCTATCTCAAATTGGATAATGTATGAAGCAAAGACCCATGTGGTTGACATTTCTTTCATGGCCCTGCTTCCATGGGTTCTTTGCTGTTCAGAACCTGACTAATTTCCAGCAGCAGAATCAGCATGCCCCACAGAACTCCCATGACAGAAAGTTAGCATGAAGGTCATGAAATGACTGTATTCATCATGGTGAGGAGATCCAAACTCTCCAGATATTCCTGACGATGAGAAGGTTAACCATTAGTGACTTTGGGATTAGAACACTCCATGATGTGACCCATCATCCAAAGGCCATGTAATTTTGTAATCAAAGCATTTCACAATATGCTGTACTTGGGAAGGTCAGAAAGTAGTAGCCTTGGAATGAAAACGATCTATAGTGTTCCTCAGTGTATTGATATATTGAAATCAAGGTCCTCTATGATGCTCCCCATAGTGGGTAAGCCAGACACCAATGGTCCTGGTATCAAAACACTCTACAGTGCTTCATATGGTAGGAAAGTTGGAGCACCAGTGGTCTTGGATAGTCTAAGGATGTAAAAGGAAAACTGGGAAAGAAGTTGGCACTGCCTGCTAGTTGTTCACCACTCATTACAGCCACCCCATTCTCATTTGTGAAAAAAACAAAACAAAACAACTGCCCTAGAATAATGGAATATACCCATCAATTCTTAGGGACTGATGAATAGCTTTTAGGTAGTCAAAGCCTTCTTCAGATGATATTCAGAAAACCTTCAGGAGAGAAAACATAGCCAAATAAATTAGATCAATTTTTTTGAGAGATAAACATTCTTGAGTACAAAGATCTATCAAATGGCGAGGTCCTTGCCTTCCTCCCTGCATAAAGGACAGAAGATGTTGGAGTCTTCCTCTGTTATGTCCATTATATCTCACAAAACAATTATGAGAGTGTGAGAACAAGAGAAACCAGAGTTCCCTCTGGCACCTGAAGAGGGTAACTCAAGTACTAGCATGCATAGCACTAAAAGAGCATCGACAGTTTGAAAGTCACTCCAAAGAGAGAGTGACATAGTTTGTTCAATTATGTGTCTGACATATTTTATTCTCCATAATTCATCTAATCCTTTGGATGAGCTTTGAATGTAGGTATGAGTACAACTCTCCCTGGGGTGGTTTGGATTGAACCCCAGAGACATAGCAGTCTTGGGGCTAGGACACAGGTGGGCCAGAATTTCAAGGGCATTCCTTGAGAAACTTGTCTCGGGATAGAAAGATAGACAGACAGAGAGAGAGAGAGGCAGAGACAGAAACAAAGAAGGAGGGAGAGAGAGGGAGAGAATTTCTCCTATTACTTTGGAAACAGTAAAAAATGAAAAGACTATGTGTTGCATAAATGAAAATTGTGAAATTAAAACATACAGGAATAGTAATCCTAAAACAAATGTGAAATAAAAATAGAGTAAAAACATATTTGAAAGTCAAAGCAAAAATGCTCTATTTAAAGTAGTAATACATTATGGATAGAAATATTTTCAAGACTAGGAAAATGGTTCAACATTAGAAGAATTATACCAGGACTTGGACTCTGGTCAGCAGCTTGGCAGCGGATATGTTTCCCTCCCCACCCCAAGTCTTCTTGATGACCATCTCTCATACTTCCTATCTTTGGTATTTTCAAAAATAGCCATTCCAGGAAGGTAACATATCATTGTAGTTTTACTTTACATTTCTCTAATATTAGTGACACTGAACATTATTTTTCCCATTAGCCATTTGCATTTCCTTTAAGATGTGTTTGCTCTATTCCTTCATCCATTTCAGGTGGATTATTCTCTTATTTTTGACTCAGTTCAAGTTTTGCATCTTCACCCCTTATCAAATGAACACTGGCCATACTCTTCCTCCCATCTGGGAGCTGTCCCTCGCCCTGTTTCCTGCTTTTCCAGATGTTTCACTCTTAATACAAAGAATTGTTTCTGATGTTGAGTTTTGTACCTGCAAATTTACCAAGTAATTTATTCTGTGGTTTTTGGTAATATCTTACTCACTGTAGTTAATTGCTTTTTATATCTGTTGCCTTCTACCTCTTCTTCCTAACTGTTCTGTTGGGTCTCTACTTCCGTTCTGGATAGCAGTGGCAAAAATGGCCATGGCTGTCCTGTTCTGCACATAGTGCAAATGCTTTCTGTCCCTCTTTTGATTTTAGTTTTGATGTCACCTGTCCTTGTCACATGTGCTCTTCACTGAATTGAGGTAATTCCTTCTAAGCCAAAAGTGTTGAGAAAATTTACGACAGAAGGATGTTAACTGTCAAATGTTTCATTTGAGCCTATTGAAAAGATTAAATTCTTCTTCGTTCTGCTAGTGCATTTCTGCCACTTACTGCCATTGAACCATCCTTGCATAAGTGCAGTGAGCCATGGAAATGTCCTTTGCTAGGCCTTTGCTGGAAGCACTTCATCTGTGTCTGTGGATACTGGTTTGTGGCTTGATTCTGCTTTTTTTCTATTGTTCTGGCTTTATTGTAGGAGCAATGCCAGCTCTGTAAGCTGACTTTGGAGGAATATCTTTCTCTTAAAAATTTTAGGAGAATTTCTCAAGAGTTGCTCTTATTTTGTTTCTGATACAGTTCAGCAGTGAAACCATTGGGTTTTTATCAGACAGACTTTGTCAATGATTCAATTTCTGTGCTAATGGTATGTTAGAATTTTATATTTTTCCATAACAATTTATTAGTAGGTCTATGCATTTCATTCAGGCTATTCAAATTGTCAGTACTGACTGATTATATCATTTCTCATAATTTTGTATTTCTGTTATAGCAGTTGTATTGTCTCTTTTTTAGTTTTCTCTCATCTTACCTAATTTACCTAATGCTTTTCAATTTTATTCTTTTCTTCAGAAAGAAAAATTAATTTTGTTGGCCATTTCTGTTTTATTAGTTTCCATTTTACTTATTTTTAAAATTATTTTCTTCCTTTTATTTACGAAGAGATCTACTTATTTTGCTGTCTCTCACTGAGTCATTGTTCTTAATTAGTGTGATACCTCCTTTAACACATAAGAAATTGGACAGGTGAAGAAGTGGTTTCTTTAAGCTTTCATGTCCACTACAAATATATCCTAAAAACATTATGCAATAATATCTTCAATATTTTGCTGTACATTGAAATTATTTTGTAATCAATAATAAATTGAATGATTCTTAGTAATACAGAGGATATTATGTCTATATTATATGAGATCCAATTTTTAGCTTTTAAAATGTCCTTATGTACTCATCTGTAATGTCATCTCCTATAGTAGGACTGTCCCACAGAGCCAAGGAAATTGGCTTAAACCAGTTGTCAACACATGCACATAATGTACTTTCTTCTGAGTCAACCTGGAGTTTGCCTGAGGGCCTAGCAATGGCTGCTGTCCAATGTTCCTGACTGGTCAGAATCTGCCTAGAAATAGATGCTGCCAGATCTCCTGATCATGACCAGCCAATGAGGGATAGATATATCTTGACACAGCCTGGGTGCTGGGAAGAAGATATATAAGGCTCTTCCTGTTGTTGAATAAATGAGTTAGTCGTTTTCAACTGACTCCCAGGGTCTGTGCCATTGACTCTGTGTCTTCTTGCTCCCCTACCCTCCCCCCCAGCCAAGATAACGGTTAGGACCCAGCAACAGTATACAAGTACGTTTTTCTTGAAAAACTGGAGTTAATGACAATTGTGTTTTTTTTAAAGCAGGGTTTACAATGATTTTAATGATATTTATTGTTGAGTGCATTTCTCTTTACCCCAGATCAAGTCTCCAGTGAGAGGTACACAACTAGTCTAGCTTCCTTGTACTCTGTATGCAGAAGGAATGAGTTATCTCACTGAAAAACAGGAAGTAAAGACTCCACAGATCTCAACCAGCCGTTTTTGGCTATTCGTTCACTTTTGTCCCTAGAAGTCAGGTTGCCTGTCTAGATTGCAAGTTCTGAGATCCAGATAGATGAGAGCATAATTAAACAGCTCATCCTGCAGAGGAGAGTTTCTCTCTCTTTTCTACTCATGCCCCCTGCCTCAGGTATCAAATTATGTCAGTCACTACTGAAAGGTCTTCTGAGACATCACTATAATCCATTTTCAGATTTACCATCATTGCTGTTCCTCATGATGTTTGGGTGTTTGTTTTTTTCTCTGTCTTTTGACTGCTTTATGATTCAGAGCCTGCCTTTGGTTGACTAGAACTGGGAATGACATGCTGTAAACACAAAGGCTTAAATGACAAAACTTAAAATTTACAAAAAATACAGTTCTAGGGATGGAGGAGCAGTCCCTTTGATATATTATGAAGCCTTGAGTTTGATCTCTTGATCTCCATCGACACATAAACAATATGTAGTGGTACATACCTATGATTCCAGCAGTCAGGAGGCGGAGGCAGCAAGATAAGGTATTAAAAGTTAGCTACAAATCAAGTTTGAGGCCAGCCTTAAAATAAATGAGAATTATGGTGTGATTAATGTTGTTATAGTTTGGATATTGATCATTTCCATGATTGTGGGTTGGGTATTGAGAATCTGAGGGGATCAATGAACTACCTCTGGTACCTAGCAATGTATTCAGATGAACACACTGGTCCATGCATGTCTGGGAGTTTCTGCCTTTAATGCTGGCCTACTATGTGCTTTACTTTCTTCAATTAGTGAGAAGTGTAAAACCAAGATGAATTTTCCTCAGTGGTAGGGTACTTAAATTCTAGCAAGAATTTCCTTTAAAGTGAAAATCACAAGAGATGGGTAAGAGAATGGACAAGTTTTAAATAGACATGCCAGTGATTCATTGAGCCTGGTACTGTGGGAGAAGCACTGGTTTGGTCCACCACTCATTTGTCATTTCTGTGGGAGATGTAGAAAGCTAATTTCTAATATTGTCGGTCTTTTTGTAATGAACTGTAGTGAGATCTATTGCAGGTGACCATCAACCACGGGCAAATCTCGCAGAGGCCTCTGATTGGACCCTGTCAAATTTCTTGGTTGGGAACTGTCTTGCCCTATGACTCTTTCCACTTCCTAGAGAGGAATCTAGTTCCCTAAAAGTCAAAAGAGACAAATCTATTATTTTATGTTGTTCTCAGTGTTTAAATTCTTGTGAATAAATCTTTCTATCATATGTAAATGTCAAAACATATTAGTGATAGAAATCACTGACATTGGACTACAATTGCTAATGTGATTTTTAAGATGGTTTTCTCAGCAGCAATTGGAGAGCTTTATGAAGGCCACATAGATGGCCACATAGACATTGACTTGGTGGTGAGCAACACTTGGCTGCTCTCAGGGCTTTGTATATGCTGGTGAGTATGGAAGACTGGAGGTTAATTATGAAGGAGGTGTATGTGTGAGTGTGTGTGTGTGTGTGTGTCTGTGTCTCTGTGTATGTGTATGTATGTGTATGTGTGTGTATGTTTGTATGTGTCTGTGTGTATGTGTCTGTGTTTGTGAAGCTGAGACAATCTGAATAGAAAGAAAAACTATTTCATATCAATTCAAGACACCTTGTTAGGTAAGGCACTAAAGACTGGTTTAATACTTTTATCATCTAGATATATTGGGTTAGGAAAACCCCAAATTTATCTTCAAGTATCATTAATTCTTTAGTGTCAAAAGCTGTAAGGAAGAATAAAGACATACATATTTAACCAAGATTTTGTCTGCCAATACTGCTTGATATCCAAAAAAATGATAAAAAAACATCAATCATTTCTTTATTAGCTTTCAAAAACTTCTGTATTTCCTTATCAAGATTTTATGTTTATTTTATTATTTTATTCATCTACATAAAAATTCCATGAGAATTGGGCATCTTAGATCTATTAGTGTTAGTGTGACTTCCAAATAAGGCTCTTGGATCTGTGTGCAAAAATCCAGTTTCCTTTCTGCTTTTTTTCTTATCTACTCATTAGCCATATTTTGAGTTTTACACATTTATTAACCCACCAGATTTTAATCTATAGAAAGTTAAAAAGTCAAACCAGTTTTCTTTGCTATTTTTTTTTGTATTTTGTTTTTAAACATTGATGAAAGATTGGAGTTATTAATTGAGAAGAACCAGAGGATGATTGTTATTAATTATGTTCAATCAACTTTTAATTATTTGTGTCAACACCTCTACTTTATGCACATTGAAACAGGGGGGTGGGGATTAGTTTCCCTCAAGTTTTCACATAACCCTGTGAGACAAGTCAAGGTTATAAAGGAAGATGAGAGATGAGTTACAGGATGGCCCACAAGATGAGAAAATGGATGAGTTCACAGCGTGGGGAGAAATGGTAAGGTTGACACTTCTAGCCATAAGCAGGCATTGCGTTTCTGCTGTGATACTACAAATTTATATTGAAAATCATTTTTACTTGGATTTTTCACTTACATTAACCAGCAGACTTGAAAAAATAGTGGCTTAAACCAGTTTCAAATCTTGCTCACTATTACCTTGGTCTAAATTTGACTCAAAATGAGTTTAAAGATGCTTAGAGAAATGTGTCAAGCCAGGTGTCAGCACTGCATGACTTGAAAAGCAGAGGCAGTTGGAAGAATCTTTCTGTGAGTTCAAAGTGAGGTCTACAGTACAGGTTCCAGGACAGCCAGAACTGCTACACGGGGAAATCCTGCTTAAACAAACAAAGAAAAAAAAATCAAAAAAAAAAAAATAAGAAAGAAGGGAGGAAGAAAACAGAAGGAGAAGCACTGGGGAGAGAGGAAGGGGAAAGAAGGAAGAAAGGAAGGAAGGGAGGAAGGAAGGAAGGGGAAAGAAGGAAGGATGGGAGGAAGGAAGGATGGGAGGAAGGAAGAGAGGATGGGAGGAAGGAAGGAAGGAAGGAAGGAGTCAAATTAGCAGTCTATACAAACAGTCTATTTTATCTTGCTTTGTTTTTTGTGCATGCATGCGTGCGTACATGTGCACACACGCTCATGGGCTCGCCCGCCAGAGCCTGCAATCAGGTGTCCTCCTCTATCACTTCCCACCTTATTTTTTGAGATAAGTTCTCTCACTCAATCTGGATCTTCCTGCATCCTAGACTGTCTGGCCAGCAAACCCCAAAGGTCCTCCTGTCTCCCTGTCTCCCTGTTTCCACCAGTGTTAGTATTGCCACCATGCCTAGCTTTTTTTTTTTTTTAAATAGATTTGTTTTAGTTATGTATACGTGTATAGGGTGTGAGAGTGAGCAATGAGAGTGTGCAGATGGGGATTTTTGTGTATGTAGGCGGGGTGGGTAGAGGTGGATATCTTTATGTAGGCTGACAACAGAAGATGTCCAGATTAAAGATGATCTTCCCATCTCAAAAGATCTCAAAGTTTTATCTTCCCACCTCAAAGATCTGAATGCGAAGGAGGTCTAAAGATTTAGTTAGGAAAAACGCCCCTCACAGATGTGCTCAAATGTTTGGGTTTTAGTTAATCCAGATATAGTTAAGTTGACAACCAAGACTAGCCATAACCCAGGCAGTTTTGCTCCATGTTGTGTGCTAAGACCCAAACTTTGTATTTTATTGACAGTCATTGCCCCAGTTCTGTTACACCATGTTTTAAATGGGTTACCTAGATTACATCCTGGCATATCCACTTTGCTTTGATCTAATTTCTGCAGCCTTTTCAGGCACAATGAAATCCAAAGACATTTCTAAAATGACCATTGATGAAGAGCCTCTGGAGACATTCCCTGTACCTTGTCTTAATCTCCGAATGCTTATTTTCCACTGAGAAGAAAGAGAGCTTCTAGTGATTTTATTGCTGTGATGCTTGCCACTAGTGGTTTAGTTCTGAGGGTTTTTTTTTTAATGTTTATAGTTTCTGCAAAAAATAATTCAAAATAATTATCAATCACATGGAGGCTTGTCATAACGCTTTCTTTAATGTTAGCAGAAATGGACTTGATCACAATGTGCTAGGTATTTGCCTATAAATTCTCATACCTGAATTTTATTGCCACCAAACTCCAGGTCAGTCACTCTCTTAGGTCAGTTTTCCCAAGGGCAGGTATGCACATCATATCTCTGTTAAATCCCTGAATTAGAAACAGACTAATCCACCATCAAGTCTTATCTAAACTAACTACCCACACAGCATTTAAACATTTGTAAATACCATAAAATAAGCTTTAACCAGTCATTTTATGAGAGGGAACCCTGGACTAAATTTCTTACATTTCAAGCCATTATCAGTACTATCCTACAACAACCTAAATTATTTTTTCATTGGCTTGAACCAATTAAATTAGACAAATTAAAGCATTTGTCTACTTTATCTGTCTCTTCTTAAAGGCTACATCATGCTGGAGGTTACTTTGGATGTGTTTCTGCCTATTGTCCTCAGATCAGTGTGTATTAAACTTTACAGCAACACCCTGTTTTAAGACACAGTGTTAATATGATCAAAATATTGGGAAAAATCTGATTGCTGGGTGTTGTTAAGGATCCACAAAATATAATACATGTTTATTTTTAAACTTACCATTCTAAAATATATTATTACTTTTAGATGACAAATTTGGATCTTCATGTGGTATGAGAGAGTAGGTATGGAGGCCAGACTGTCATTCTTTCCCTGTTTTATAAGATGGGGCCTCTTATTGGTGAAGTGTGTGTTCAACTAGAATGAGTTAGCTGGACAGGCAGCCCTAGGAATCTACCTTCTCTCTCCAACTGGGATTATAAATGTGAACCACTATGCTTGACATTTTTATGTGAGTTCTGACTATCTCTCTGGCTTAAGTGTGGATCTTTCTGACCTTCTATTAAATCCTGACTCAAAGACAGAGCTAGCTCCTCAGAGCTCCACAGGCTGTAACACTGCCCACTCTAGCTGCTTTAAAATAGAATGTATCACCTGGTGTTTAGCTCAGTGAGTTAAAAGATAAGGGTCCTTGCCATGAGCACGAAACTGTGGCACACCCAATAGCAACGGATTCTGTGAGGAGTTTTGGTAGTTCCTGTATCCTATAGGAATCTTGGAGCATGGCTTCAAAAGTCTCAAAGTCCAGGTAGCTATTGATAAAAACATAATCTAAAATATAAATATTAACATAAAATTGGAGTCCCTTGCTCCCAGCTACTAGTTCTTTATATGGCATTTGTGCTTTGATGTATGCATTGCAGATGTTCTCAAAAGCGCAGTGTTGAAAGTAACTTAGAAGCCAGTGTACTGGAACTGGGAATGAGAGTATTATGTCCAAATTTCTGTAGTCTAAACGAGAATCATGAAGACAGATTTCTGTGGAGTCAGCCTCCCCACTGTAGTCAGATTTCATAAGTTAAAATTTTTGTAGCCAAAAGAAACTAAATCATATGTTTCTAAAAAATGCATGTGGTTAGTTTGATGAAATCTTTGGAGTATCTATTCCAAATAGCATGCTTAGTGTTGTGTGTGTATGTGTGTGTGTGTGTAATTTTTCTCTATATCACCAATTCTTCCATCTAATGTTTCTTTATTGATAGCTTATATTTGTTTATAAATTTGTCCCAAAATATTATATTATTTCTTGTATGAAGAAAAATTCGAGATCAGTGATATGGCTTAGCCAGTTAATGCATTCTTGCCTAAGCCTTACCTGAGTTCCATATTTGGAACCCACATGATTGAAGAGGAGAATAGACTCCCATAGCTGTGGTCTGACCACCGTATATCAACTATGGAACATTCATCCACGGTAGCACCCCAAAAATAAATGTAAAAACAATAAACTATACTCTAAAAGGAAAATTTAGTAAGTAAAAGTCCATACTTTGGCATCTTGATGTGCATGCTTTAATAGATGCCAGTATAACAATCACACAGATACACTAAATATAAAATATATAAATATAAAAGATACACTTAACAATCTGAGGCAAGGCAAGGCAACAGCTTGATTGCTTAGAATGTATAAAACTCAGAGAAAATATCCTGACTTTGTGATAAGTTAATTAAATCTACTTCAACTGCTAATCATATTGAAAAAAAAAAAAACAATGCAGATTTTTGGTGAGAAAACGCACCATACCTTCACAGAACTATAATCATGTCACCTCAGGTGGCTGCTTCTACTGCATTAAAGGCCTTAATGTGTCCATGTCTTCAGCCTTTCACACTACCCATGTAGCGATGGGCAATGGCCAGTGCCTATAAAAAGAGAGAGTGAGAGGGAGTCTCCAATCCCAAGATGTCCTCAACCTTTGGGGAGACGAGGATTGTTTCCATCTCCATATGATTCTCAATAGTTGCAACAAAACATAAGGACACCATCATTAACAAGAATGTCTTTCAGTTCATCCATCATATTGTGTAAAGATTTTTACTATAACATGGGTCAAAATTTTGTGTGTTTGTGCGCGTGCAAGAGAGAGAGAGAGAGAGCGCTTTGTGTCTGGGCGTAATTGGAATCACCATTTACATTTCTGCTCTTGATTAAGACACAGAGCATCCATTATTAGCTTCGTAGGTTCATTCTACAGCCTGCCTTTCCTACAAACACTCATAGAGAGGAACAGAGGACCAAGTTGGAAAGGGACTTTGAGAGCAGTGATGAGTGATGATCATGTTACTTAAGTGTCAATCAAAGCAGACTGTATCTTTGCCATGTACCCACCACAGTAACCATAGACAAAATTATTCAGCAATTCTGGTAACATCTGCAAAGACTTTCCTTGAGACTCCCAGAATAATAATAATAATAATAAACAAAATGCACAAGAACAGAAAAGATGGTGAGCAGAGGGGTACACATCAGCATGTGGCCAGGATTTATCTGAACCCCAATTTCCTGTTGAAGACCTGATCAGAGGACATGACAGTTGGACTTTACATGATTGATTGTTGTACAATAAAACAGGACCTCAGCTTCCTTTACAGTGTTCCACATGGCAGCTGCAATTTTCTAAAGAAATGTTCTCTTCATAAAGAGAGATTATGGCTACCAAAGTGGTCATGTTTCAACAGAATTCAATGTGCACGAGAGATTGAGGTTAAAGAAAAATTAAAAGTATTAGATATAATTTTTTTAAAAGAAAGAAAAAATCCTTTGAAGCTTAATGGCCAGGTATGAAAGAAGTTTTGGATAACATAGTTGGCCCTGTGAGGCCTGTTGTGAGGTGGTAAGGCTCAGTTGTGAATTCTGTGATATTTTGAGAAGAAAGGACTGAATGCACACAGAGAGGTTGAAATTCCCAGAAATTCTAACAAACCTGACCATGTCAGATGCCAACCCAGTGTTAGGAAAGGGAGAAAACAAAATGAGTTGTAAGGTACAGATTATGAATTACAATCAAATCTTAGTCTTTGGCGAGAGAGGAGTCCTTTCATCTGTAGTAAGTGCTTAGTGCTCTGGGTCCATACAAAGAAGAAATAAATTTATAAATAAGATTTACTTCCAAATAAAGTTTGCTTTTTTAAATAGGGTATGCTAATATGATTTGGGTCGTTTACAAAATTGTGAGAAGGATTTAAATTTAAAACTTATTAGAATTTAAAGTATGTCTTGTGTTTTTTTTCTAGGTTATCTGTCTCCCTCTATTACAAAACTCCGGGTGGGGGAACATGTCTAAAGCACAAATCTGGTCACGTGTACTTCAGTTTTTCTCTGTAATGAGATACATGCTTTTTGCATTTACCTGTTTGGTATTCCCATATTTTTTTGGTATGTGTACTATATAGCAGAAGATGTCTTTGACATTAGGGACATTTCGGCAAAAATTAACTCCCATATAAATACTGTATTTACCTTCTAAAGGGGGGAAACAGAAAACTACAAGAAGGAAAAAGTGGAGAGACTAGTAAACAATGTTAAGGCATAAACATGAGCCTAATTAGGGAGCCAAGTTCTTGATGGTGTGGAACGGGTCTTCAGACTTGGTGGCTCATCACTGAGAAGATTATATCTGGCTCAGAATGCAAAGCATCAGAGTGGGTGGCCCCTTGGATAATTGAGGGAAGGGTATGTGGCAGAGCCTGAGGACTGGCTCAGAGCACTTGAGGATATCAGTAACATTGAGGTTAATAGTTGCTGGGACAACCAGAAGGCAACATATGGTGGCCAGAGCTATAGCAAAAGTGAGACTCTGAAGGACTCTACAGAATGTTGTGGCTTTTTTCCTATCTGTATGGTCAGACTTTGAAAACTTTCTGTGAATGGCAAATATTTAGTCTTCAAAGAATAAACATTTTCCATTATAACTATTGGACTTTGCAGTTATAGGACAAAGTGAGCTATAGACAATACATATATGGGTATACATAGTTATATTGTGATACTAACCTGCTGTTAAGGGACATGTTCTGGAGCCATGACCCAGCATAGGAGGACTTGTTCTTCTTCTAGAGAAACTAAGTCTAATTCCCAGTTCATAACTCTTTGTAATAACAATCCTAGAGTATCTGATACCCTCTCTGGCTTCCCCAGACACCAGGCATGCATGTGGTAGGCAGAAATACACACAGGCAAAATATTCTTATGCATAAATATATATCTTAATTTTTCAAAATCAAAAATAAAGAGCAAAAGAGACATCAGATAAGTAACCACAGTGAACTGGGATGCCCCAGGCAGGCCCTTCTTAACCCACAGAAGTCCTTAACCCACACATATGGCGCCAAATAGCTCTGTGAGCAACAGAGACCAGTAAGCAGGCTGAAAGACCACAACTGCTATCAAACCAAGAAATACATGGTGTTTAGCAGGGTTGTCTCTGCCTTCAATATCACTATGAAACAAAAAAAGAGAAACAAAACAAACCCTCCCCCCCCAAAAAAAATTGTAGGGAATCCACTGAGACCAGAGGAAGAACAGAGAAGAATGCATGTGATGCCCAATGTTTTGGCCTGTTATGATGGGACAACACCAAGATGAGTTTTGGTGTCACCTAACTTGGGTTGCTCACAGGACCAGTGCTAGCATTTTGAATCACATGGTACATGTGTGTAGCTCTGTAGACAGATGTCAGGCACCACAAGAGATCATATGGGGTCTGAAAGACCTCAGAATTTCTACCTAGCCCAATTAGTGCTAGTCTTTCCTTCAGAAAGCCAGTGCACAAATGGTTCTTTTCAATGACCCAGAAAAACATAAGCTATATATATACAAATAGAGAAATATGGTCCAATTAAAGGAACAAAGTATAACTGAAGTGATAGCTAAAGCACCGGAAGTATGGTCTGGGGAACTGGCTTTATCAGTAGTCCAGCTTGCCTTACAACCATGGCATTCTGAGTTGGATCTTCAGAATGCACATAGAAAGTTGGGTGTAATTGTGTGCACTTACAACCCTAGTATTGGAGATATAGAAATAGGTGGCTCCCCAGAGCTCCATGGCAACCCAGCCTGGTCAAATTGGGTACCAGTGGGAGAGCTCATCTCAGCAATGTGGATGGTGCCTGAGGAATCCAATTGAAGTTGATCTCTGGCCTTCACATATGCGCTCAAATACAGTCTACATATAGTGATACACACACACACACACACACACAAATACAGATCTATGAGCTGCCTGGAAAAAAATATAACTGCCATAAAAAGTTTTTTTAAAAAACATTTTGTTAATGAGAAATTAAAGTTGACAATGAAATGAGGTCAGAAAAATGTTTCTAAGACAATGGGAATCTTCATTAAAATATCAATTATTAGAGAGGGCCTCAGAATCAGTGAGCTGGCTCATGTGGTAAGGGTGGTCACTGTCTTCTCTAACGACCTGAATTTGACTCTGAGGACCCATGTGGTATGAAAAATCAACTTCACAAGTTGTATTCTGAGTTTCTCATGCACACCAGGGCATGGAGGCTTGCATGCAAACATACTAATCAATAATAAATAACATATCCCAAAATATTTTAAAGTATTTAAATCTGGAGTTTAAAGATAAAATAACTGACCTGAAATTTAGATACAGTGAGTGGGCAGCAGATCATGCACATGCCAATGCTCAACAGATTTCAAGACAGTCCATATGGAAGCATCAAAGCAGAAATTCAGCAAGGTAAAAAGAAGAGGCCAGAAACTTACTCAGAGGCAGAGCACATGCCAAGCATAACTGAGGCCCTAAATTTAATCCCTCAGTACCAAAGAAGAAACATGAAACAAAGAATAAACATCTAGAGGAACTATGACACGGAGTACTTCTCAAAAATGAAGAAGTTAAGATTTCCCTCATTAGCAAAGGCTAACATAATCCAATACTGTTATCCTGACATACAGGAGTGCAAAAATAAAGCATGTCTCCACTTCAAACTGTAGGGAGTAACACAGGGCCACTGGGAAGACATGACTCTCCATGAACACTCACCATGATGCTGACAGATGACTGCCAACTTGACTGGCATAATGCAGAAGGTCTCTCCGCCCTGTGTTTCCACTGTCCAACAATGACCCACAGATTTGTATTAAGAAACAGCAGCACACTAAGAACTCTGGGAACTTGCAAGGAATCTACATTGGATCTCACATTTACAAAGAGTGGTGGGAAGCTGTGACCTAGGAACAGCACCCTGCCAAAGTCACATGACAATTATGATTATGACTTCATTTAATGGATAAAATAAGAAAATCCAGGGTTTTTAGAAAACATTGTTCAACTCTTCAAGTCATTTCAGACACTGTAAGGACTCAAGTTCAGGTCATCAGGGTTCTAAATTCATTTTTAAATATTATTTTATTGCATCATTCATTTATGCACTGTGTGTGTATGTGTGTGTGTGTGTGTGTGTGTGTATGTACGCACATGTGTATGTGTGATAGGTGGGGGATGGTGAGGGTTGCAAGCCAAAGAATGTGTGTCAAGGTCAGAGGTCAGAGACAACAGTGTGAAACTGGTTTTCTCCTTCCACCTTCACTTACGTGGGTCCTGGGGTGGGACTGAGTTCATTTTGCCAGCCTTCTGTGACAAGTGCTTTTATCTAATGAGCCACCTGGTCAGCCTCTCTAAATTCTTCCCAGCTCACTGTGCTGTCCTCATGGGAATCTTTGTATTTTGATAAGTTAATAACAGAGTACAATCTATGGAATGCTTGCAGGGCTCCATCCCATGTGGTAAAAACCATCCTCACAAAGACACAAATGCTCCATTTGTTCTTTGCAACTTGACACTTGAAAAAATTAGTGCAAAACCATACAAACAGACATGAGGCCCTTCTGGCACCTAAGTATAAAACAGGGCATTAGTACTAACTAACACTAGTTCTTGTCATACTGCCACTCCTACGGGTGCAGAGGAGGGGATAGGGAGTAACATTTCCCTTGACAATGTCCTTCATGATGTGGGGAAAATGATATTTTATAAAACCTCCACCATTCCCTCTGTAATTTGTAATATTTTGTGTGCCCAAGCAGAACTTGGACATTCAGTTCCAGGGATACACACAGCAGACTGACCTGCAGAGAGCTTTGGGGTGACTAAATTGTTAGCTCATCTATGGATTTCTTTTAAGAAGTGTGTGCAGGGCAGAGGTGGAGATGTAGCTATCTTCTTCCAGAGCTTGTCTATCTGTCATGAATCCCTGAGTTTTGTGCACAGCACCAGGTCAGTCTGGTGGTGGTACAGGCCTGTAATTCCATCACTCAGGAGATACAGGCCGGGAGATAAGAAGTTCAAGTGCATTTTCAGCTACATAGAGGTTTAAGTTACCCTGGGCTTAGAGACCATGTGAAGGGGGGGTGTCTATTTTATTTTAAAGACTAGTAGAGAGACTGGTTTTATTTCTGCCTGAGTATTTGATGAACTTTGGGAGGAAAGTAAAAAAGGATTAAGTCTTTACTGGAAGAAAAACAACCATGCATGTTTGAAAAGCCATATGGAATTACATTGTATTTTATGTACCTAATTTACATATGAGTGTATTTGTAATTTATATGTATATAGTTTTTGTGAAGTTGTTGGGCTGACATAAATCTCAGTACCAAGTATGAGAATCCCCATTTCAAGTTGCTGGTCAGGGAATGCATTGCTGTTGGTCTTGGCTGCCTCCCAGAGGTTGCTGATGAGGCGATTACATAAGACACAGAACCTGGAGGGTCCCAGCTGGATCTAACTTGAAAGTCTCTTTCCTGGGGACTAGCTTTTGCAGTTCCATCAGGGGCTGTACAAACTGCCAAAAGACCCCGGGGGTCAACCAATAGTCCATCTGTGATGCTCAGGAACCACAAATGACCAGAAATGTAAAGCATCCCTAAGTGTAGTACTCTTATCCTGGTGGTAACCAATAGTTGTCTAATTAGACTTGAAGCTCCCTCAATAGAAGAGAATTCCTCCCTGGTACCAGAAACCTAGCCTACTACCTAGTGTAAGTATTCCTAGCACTCCACGTGGTTGAGCCAGCATGGTTCGGGTGGGATGCACCTCGTATGGAGGCACGCCTCTGGGTGTGGCTGTGTAAACCCGTGCAGCACTGTGTACAGAAGCACCTCCCTAGATGCATACGGAGGCACACCCCTAAACGTGACTGCGTAAACTCATACACACCCCTTCTCTTAAAAAGAGGCACCAAATTTTGGTCGCTCTCTCCTCCTGTCCTGCTTCTCTGCTTCTGTACCCGCCTGGGAACTCTCTTAAATAAACCCTCATGTGACCTTGGCAATGTGAGTGAGTGTCTCTTCTCACACGCAAAACCAACACCACGGGCTCATAAAATCCAAGATATCAGAGGATAAAGTACTACCACTACTCTAATTTTAGTGGACCAATACAATTCCTAACTGCATTTTAAATACCTACCTTTATACCATAGATAAACATAGTTCTCACACCTTAGGAAGGAATTTCTCTTTAAAATAGACAGACCATTACAGAAAACCATATCCAGCCAAAATGTACCTACCTCAAAAGATACATGTACAGCACCGCCCTGGCACCTAAGGCTCAGTGAACACCATGAAAGAAGGTCGAAAGAAACAGGAAGATTATTAGCGCCAGAGGACCAGGCAGTCCGCTGTGAGACTGTCTCCTAGAAATGCCTGGGAAGCTGCACCCACAAAATCTCAACAGTGTGGCTGCCTAAACAAGGCCTCATCGAGCACAATAGCAACCTGAGTGCCCCAAAGGGGCAAGCTCAGCAGGCCTCAAACCTAGACCAAAAAACTACAGGATATTGAAAGCAGAAGAATTAGTCTTCCCCAAGGATGAGCTCCCTAATTGGGTTATGTAATAGCAAGTGGTCACCTTGAGATCTTATGCATACAAGTAACACTAAATAGATCAGCAGGCTGCATTTATATATTTATGTAGCTGTAAATATAAAACAATAACAGAGAAAAGGAGGCCGTGAATTGGAGGGAGCTGGGGGCAAAGGAGGGAGCAGAGGGAGGAAAGAGTGGAAGTGATGTAATTATAGTTGAATAGAAAGTAAAGTATTTTTTAACTATTTTTTAAAAAAGACAAGCAATATCCTTTATCTCAATAATAGTGCTTTCAACTAAAGTTAGAACTCTGGAAAATTTGTATTAATGACTTCAAACAAGCACCTCCCGACACTTCAAATTATTCAGATGAAGTCAGCTGCAACATTAGCAGCTATAATTTTAAATAGTAGATGACAAAATATGTCAACATTTGGAAGAGCTGTACAGCTTAGCAACCCCATGTTTTTCCAAATTACAAAAGCATGATGTCTCAGAGTAACTAGCATGAATTAGAGAACTTCAAAGCGTAAGGCAGACTATTAGTTTTGAGCATAAGGGAAAGGCAAAACTAACTGAACGCCTTCCACACCCACCTTGAAGATAGCATTTTTAAAACTGCCATTTGTTAAACTCTGGTGCAGTCTCTAAGCATTCCGCATAAGTATTTCTGATAGGTATTAAAGTGACTCATGCTTTACCAGTTATATATTTATGGAGATGGGTCTTCTTCATAGCTTTAAAAATAAACCTGATAGAGTATTAAATTCAAAAGCAAATATATTGCTATGTGTATTCTGTTAAACCGGACATTAAAAAGTTTATAAGATAACCTACCTATAATACCGCTTCTCTCACCGGTTTGGTTTTTAAAATTTTTCCTAATAGAATATGTTACCAATATTTGTAGAATATGCATAATTACTTTCTTAAATGCATCACTATAAAATTTCCTCCTTTTGATTTGTAAATACAAATATTGCTTAATATAATCCACACAAACACAAGGTTGTTTAGTTCTTAATTACCTTTAGAAATGTTTCTGCCTTGAGTTTCAGTCCTAACTTCCCTCAGTGATGAATTGGAACCTGGAATTATGAGTCAGATAACCCTAAGTTTCTTTTACTTTGGGTCAATATGTTATTACAGCTACAGAATGAAATTATAGTGTATGTGTACGTGTGTGTGTTTCTGTCTGTCTGTCTCTCTCTGTGTGTATGTGTGTATGCGTCTGTCTGTATATCTGTCTGTTTCACTATGTATGTGTGTGTGTCTGTCTGCCTGTCTCACTGTGTATGTTTGTGTGTGTGTGTGTGTGTGCATGCGTGTGTACATGCACGCGCACATGCCAGGCCATGCTGATTATATAGAGGTCAGAAGGCACTCCTGGGAGTCAATTTTCTCTTTCCACATCTAGGAATAAAACTCAGGTCATTAGGCTTGTATAGCAAGGTCTTTTATTCACTGAGTAAGCTTATCTGTTCTGTAGTATTGTATTTTTCATCTCTTCCAATTTTTTGTTTGTATTTTCTTCTATTTCTTTAAGGCTTTTTTTCGTATCTTCTTTGAGAGCTTCGAGGCTTTTTTTCATATCTTCTTTGAGAGCTTCGATGATCATCAAAAAGGAATTTTTGGTGTTGCTTCCTTCTGTTTCCTCTTCATTGCTCAGTTCAGGTCTTGTATTTGTAAAATCGC
>PVIH01018575.1:0-38062 GCA_004025045.1 Sigmodon hispidus
GACCATGGGACTGTCTGCTCCCTGCCCAGGGAGGGGATGGGGAGTTGCAGTGAAGAAAAATGACCAGATGTGTTGGGAGGGGGAAGAGACCTTGAATAAGGATATACAGGGATGAAAAAAAAATTCAGAGGGAAAGATGAACACAAAGAAAATATAGGTGTAGCAATCTTATTTGTATTTCTTCCCTTGATAAGCCATGTCTATCATTCTTATCCTCTGTTTAGTTATTGTTAACTCTTCCACATTTTAAATTCTTTTTACTGTGTTTTTTTTGATAAATACAAAATAAAGAAGAGAAAAAAAAAAAAAAAACAAAAAAAAAAAAAAAAAAAAAAAAAAAAAAAAAAAAAAAAAAAAAAAAAAAAGAAAATGTGTCTCCTCAAAATTTAGATACTAAGGGATATATATATGTATATATATGTGTATATATATATATATTATCACTGATAGTTTGCCCAGCATGTATGAGGCCTTAGGGTCAATTTTCAGCACCATAAAAATAAATTTGTATGCTGTCTTAATTTCTAATGTAATGATATTTGGAGAGGGCCCTTTGGGAGGTGATTAGGTCACAAGAATGAAACTCTCATAAATGATATTAATGCCCTCATAAAAAAAAAAACCAGAGAAATTTCTTATTCTTTCTGCCATAACTTGGGGAAATGACATCCATCTATGACCAGAAAGTAGATCCCCAAGCACATCAATCTTAAACTTCTCAAGTTCAGAACCATTAGTCAGTCATAAAGTACTCTTGTCACAGGTTACTTCATTTGTTATGATTTCTCATGGTAGCTCAAACAGCCTAAACATATAGACATACATGCAAATGAGCAAACCCAAACATAGGAAGGAATTCAAATATACCCATCCAAAGCACCACAGACACCTTGCCTAATCATCAAGACTTTTTTCTATTCCTTCTGCTACAGGTCTCAGGTATTATCGTCTTCTTTAGGAACCTGAGAATGACTGTCATTTCCACTCCCATTTTTAGTGAATGTAATTCCCAAGTGATGGACTGCTGGGAAAGTCCTTCCTCCATAGTCCTGTGTTCAGGACCAATGTGTCTTCTGTCAGACAGGAGTTGAAGATCCAAAAGGCCCAAGCTCATTTATCAGTAGCCCTCTAAAGGAAGCTGCTGGACTAGATTCAAAGCCCAAATCCATTCTCTTGTCACTGGCAGAATATGCACTTTTTATTTGTTGCTCATCTCTTTGCACAGCTGAGTAGAAGAGGCCTTAGGCTGCAATTGAAATGGCTTGAACTTGATACAGATGCCCTCTTTATTCACAGAGAAGGCTGCTAACAGACTGCCTCCTGAGATTGAGATTGTTAAATCTCTGTATGCAAGTATTTGAAAATAGGACATCATCCTATTTATCTTGGGTAGCATCTGAGTGGATTAATGACCCATAAAACCATTTTGTCCCTCTAAGCTCCAATGGTGTAAAACTTCCTTGGAAATCGTTCTTTAATGCTAGACATGATGCTTTATGATTTCAAATGCCAAACCTACAGGAATAAAAACCTATATTTAAAGGCTTTTAAAAAAATATTTCATTCTCTGTGTGTGTGCCTGCTTTGATTGCTTTCACTCAGTGGCAAAGTATACAGATCACTTAGTGATTTCAAAGTTCTTCTAAGAGAGAAGGATACAATAGCTTTGCAAGGAGAAGCCATTTGAAGCCTAACTTCTAATGACAGTTGTATTATTGATTTCTTTTGAGAATTCTCTCCCTTCTCTTCACTCATTTTGCTTTTTGTCTCTCAAAGACAAACCTAATGTCTTAAAGACAATCCTTGAAAAATTCATTAAGCCCTTTCTGTAAAACAGCTCCAAGATGATTACATTTCATTTACTCATGAGAGTAAAAATAAAGAATGTTTTCGAGACTTGGTGTGGCAGCCCCATCAGCGGAAAGTGAGCCTCTGCTTAGCATTCAGTGCTTAACATTGTGGCCACTCATTATTATTTTTAACTCATTTTTACCATTTGGGAATTCCTGAGAATGGCTGGAGCTTGTTATCTACCATTCCCTTTACCTAGAAAATTTTCCCATTCCTCTTCCTGGGCTAGAACACTGACTCATCTTGTAAACCTCAGTACATACGTCATTTCTTCTGGGAGACTTGACAGCCCTTCCCAGTGTTCTGGATCTGGTTATCTTTCTATACTGTGAATCCATCTCCTATTTCCTTTTTGGCAATTGCTACATCCAGCCTCTGAGTGTGGAACTTTGAGAAGGATGAGGGGTGAGGACTGGCCTACTGTTTCTATATTAATTCTTTATGTCTTTGACATCTAACAGGCCCTTAAGTGGTGAGAAAATAGACTTACTGAGCATGCTGTAATGTGGTGGGGGAAAGAGATGGTAAAAGAGACCCAGTTATTCACAGACAAGATTCAATAGGCTAGCTATCACAGATATACTCTTCAGAGGGCAAAGGGAAAGTAATGATTTAAATGTGCTCCAATGCAAGTACGTGCCAAGGACTAAGAAGTATAGGCTTCATAAGCTCATGGCACCAGGGCACATTCTCAGAAGTACTTAATGCCTAGGAGACAAACTGTCAGTACTGGTAACACAAAAATGTAAAACCTTGGAAAGTTCCTTGTTCTTTATAGCCTGCTGTTAAGTGTAAAAACCATTCATTCAAGTGTATTTGAGACTAGAGTCTGACCTATACTTAGATCTGATTTAATGAAGTTAGCAGAAAGCAGAATTACCATCACCTTGTGTGCTTGTTTTTCCCAGCTTCCTCTATAAGGAAGGCCCCTGAATTTCCATTAAATTAAATGAAAGGTGCTAAAAAAAATGACTGCTAAGAGATAGGTACCATGGCCAGATGGTGGTGGCACACCTTTAATCCCAGTACTCAGAAGGCAGAGGCAAGTAGATTTTTGTGAATTTTAGACCAGCCTGGTCTACACAGTTCCAGAACAGCAAGGGTTACATAGAGAAACTCTGTCTTGAAAATCCACCCTCCAAAGGGTTATTGATTATTTTTAACATTCTGCTATGTATGGTTATGCTATATGTCAGAAGACCTCCAAGGCATCAAGCTGGTTAAGCAGCTGGGTGGGAGGAAGCATGCTTTTACAGGTCTGCATAGGTTTATGCTTCTGTGACTTATGTAGAAAGAAGATGATACACAGATCTTTTATCAGCCTCAGCAGCTTTAATAAAGCCTCTCTCAGTGTCCTTGCCAGGAGAGATGCTTTATGCCTGGAGCTGCCTCACCAGTCTGCTCTCTGCTCTGAGGAGCCTGAGGCACTACAAACCTGTTCTACCTTTGTTCACATGCACCATGATATCACTGATGAGTGCAGGTAGGCATTGGTCAGAATCAGAATCACTTTTTGCAGACAAATAGAGTTTGGAAGTATAAACTTCTTCAGGGGAGCCTGGGTCTGTGTGGAGAAATCAAATTTCCCAGGGAGTTTCTGCCACTAGCATACCCCTCATGCTCCTTCCTCATCTGAACTCTGAAGGTCTGTTTTGTTCTCCAAGACTCAAAAGTCAGGCAACTGCATGGGACCAGCCAAGCCCCTGGACACACAGCTAAGAGGTGAGAGTCATCTCATTCCTCAGGACAAGAGGAAACTGTAATACTCTTGAAACTTCCACAATACCCCAACCACACAAAGCTCCACCCTAAATCAAATCAAGCTGGGAGAGCTCTCGAAGGCCAAGTTCCAGCAAAACATAGCCCTCATGGGCCACCCCCTGCCCAAACCTCAATTGGCTTCATCATCACAATGCAACTACACAGGATCAGCTGAGCCACTGAACACACAGCTGACTTAGAGCCCCTAGGACTACCACTGAGAGAGAGCCAACCAAGAGCTGACCAAGAGTAAATTGAGGAAGCAATGGGTAGATGCCAGTGCAAGGATACAAACAAAAATACAAAGATCAACAAGCTACCGCCAGAAGAAGCAGGTGATTGTACAGCATCAAGACCTGAACATAATAATGAAGAGGAAATAGAAGGAAATAATATTAAAATCAGCTTTATGAAGTTAATAGAAGCCTTAATAGAGGAGATAAAAAAAACTCCCTTAAAGAAATAGAAGAAAATACAAACAAAAAATTGGAAGAGATGAACAAATACCTGAAAAAAAAAAAAAACAAAGAAAAAAAAACAGGTGAAAGAAACATTCCAGGAATTAAAAATCAAAATAGAATGAACAAAGAAGGCACAAACCAAGGCAAAGCTGGAAAGAGAAAACCTGAAGAAAAGAACTGGAACCACAGATTCAAACACAACCAACAGAATCCAAGAGATGGAAGAGAAAATCTCGAGAGTGGAAGACTCAGTAGTGGAAATAGATACATCAGTTAAAGAAAACACTAAAACAAATAAGTCATAACACAAAATGTCCAGGAAATCTGGGATACCATAAAAAGGACCAACCTGAGAATAATTGGAATTGAAGAAGCAAAGGAACACCAGCTCAAAGGCACAGAAAATATATTCAACAAAATCATACAAGAAAACTTTCACAACTAAAAAAGAAATACCTATAAAGATACAAGAAGCCTACAGAAAATCAAATAGGTTAGAACCAAAAAAACAAGTCTGCTCACCATATAATAATCAAGCCACTAAACCTTCAGAGCAAAGGAAAAATACTAAGAACTTCATAGGAAAAAGGCCAGATTACCTATAGAGGCAGACCCATTAGAATAACACCTGAGTATTCAATGGAAACAATGAAAGCAAGAAGGTCCTGGTCAGACATTATACAGACACTAAAAGTGCATGAATACCAACCCAGACTACAATACCCAGCAAAACAATCAATCACTATAGATAAAGTAAGCAAGATATTTCATGACAAAACCAGATTTAAGCAATACCTATCCGCAAATCTGGCTCTACAAAAAACCCTAGTGGGAAAACTGCAACTTAAGGAAACTAGAAACACCTATGTAACCACAAATAATCAAAAATCCTACAGAAGAAAAATCTCTCCAAAAAAGAAATATATACAAGCTACCACCAAAAATAACAGGAAATAATAATCATGGCAATTAATATTCCTAATATCAATGGACTCAATTCACCTATAAAAGTAACACCCTAATACGATGGATACAAAAACAGAAGCCATCCTTCCATTGCATACAAGAAACACACCTCAACTTCAAAGACAGACACAAGCTCAGAGTAAAGGGTTTGGAAAAGACTCTAACTAAATGGTCCTAAGAAGCAAGCTAGTGTAGCCCTTCTAATATTTAAAAAAAAAATAGACTTTAAACTAAAATCAATAAAAAGAGACCAGGACAGACATTACTTATTCATCCCAGGAAAAACCCACCAAGACAAAGTGTCAATCCTGAATATATATGCCCCCAACGAAAGAGCATCTACATATGTAAAAGAAATACTACTAAATCTTAAACCTCACATAAAACCTGACACACTTGATATAGTGGGAGACTTCAATACTCCACTTTAATCCTTGGATAGGTCAACCAGACAGAAACTCAACAGAGAAATAAGGGATCTAACAGAAGTTGTGACCAAAATGGACTTAATAGATATATACAGAAACTTGCACTCAAACACAAAGGAATATACATATTTCTCAGCACCCCAGGGAACCTTCTCTAAAATTGACCACATACTAAGTCATAAAGCAAATATCAATGGTTTAAAAAAAAAACAAGATAGATAAACCCTTATCCAAACTAGCCAAAAAGCAGACAGAGAGAGAGAGAGAGAGAGAGAGAGAGAGAGAGAGAGAGAGAGAGAGAGAGAGAGAGAATCCAAATTAACAAATCAGAAATGAAAAGGGGGATATAACAACAGACCCCCCAGGAAATCCAAAGAATTATCAGGTCATACTTTGAAAATCTATACTCCATAAAAAGAAAAAAGCTAGAAGAAATGAACAGCTTTCTAGACAGTTATCACTTACCAAAATTAAATCAAGATCAGATTAAGGACCTAAATAGATCTATAATCCCAAAAGAAATTGAAGCTGTCATTAAAAGTCTCCCAAGTAAAAAAGCCCAGGCCCAGATGGTTTCAGTGCAGAATTCTACCAGATATTTAAAAAAGAACTAATACCCATACTCCTCAAACTGTTCCACACAGTTTAAAATGATGAAATACAGCTAACCTCTTTTATGAGGCCACAATAACCCTGATACCCAAGCCACTCAAAGACGCAACAAAGAAAAAGAATTACAGACCAATTTCCCTCATGAACACTGATGCAAAAATTCTCAATAAAATTCTGGCAAACCGAATCCAACAACATATCAAAAAAATCATCCACCATGATCAAGTAGGCTTCTTCCTGGAGATTCAGGAATGGCTTAACATACAAAAAGCTGTGAATCTCATCTATCATATAAACTAATTGAAAGAAAAAAAAACCCACATGACCATCTCATTAGATGCAGAACAAAGCCTTTGAGAGAACACAACACCACACCGCTTCAAGATATAAGTCCTGGAGAGGTCAGTAATATAGGGAAAATTTCTGAGCATAATAAAGGTGATATGCAGCAAGCTGACAGCCAACATCAAACTAAATGGACAAAAACTCAAAGCACTCCCAATAAAATCAGAAACAAGACAGAGCTGTCCTCTCTCTCTCCTTATCTATTCAATATGGTTCTGGAGGTTCTAGCTAAAGCAATAAGAGAACAAAAGGAGATTAAGGGGATAAAAATTAGAAAGGAAGAAGTCAAACTATCTCTATTTGCAGATGATATGATTGTATATGTAAGTGACACTCAAAATTCTACCAGGGAACTCCTACAGTTTATTAACACCTTCAGCAAGATAGCAAGGTACAAGACTAATTCAAAAAAATTAACAGCCCTCCTATACAGAGGAACACCTAACCCAGTCTAGATATTAGAATGAGGAAATGGGACCTGCCTTGATTGGATGCTGAGCTGACCTACCTTGGGACTTCTTGTCCTTTTGGGGAAGAGGTTGGGGGAATGGGGAGGAGGGAGGCTGAAGGCTGACTGGGAGGAGTTGGGAGGGGGAAGGAAGGGAGAGCAAGGGGATACATGGGGAAAAACTCTTTATTTTATAAAAAAGAATAAATTAAAAACAAAAAGACTTAACAGTCAGATCCTGGGAAGTTTTCCTTGCCTACTGCAACACCGTCTGGAGGTACAATGATGGAAACCAGCAGCATGTCAGCTTCTCTCCACTTCAGAAATAAATGACAGGCTATTCTGCTTTTCCAGCTAGTCCACTATAGTTTCTGAAAGCTTATTTTATTCTAGGAGCCTTTTGAGACAAGTAGAGATCCCTGAAGAGGGCTTATTTTCTTATAAAGAGGAGACAGTGATCAAAATAAATGGGTAGTGTTAAAAGCAAGAGAGTGAGAGAGGAGAAAACAATGTAGAAGGCTATGAAATGGAAGTCTGTGGGATGCAGGAGGCAGAGGTGAGATTTTCAATGGGACATGGAAGTCATACATGTCATGAGGGTTATCAGGTAGCTATATTAATGAAGATATCTTATATATGGAGAAAGCTCTGCAAACAGTGGCAAGGCTCATGATTTGGAACATGGAGTGGAGGAGAGTATTAAAAGAGCCAAGTGACCCCTGGGATCTAAAGCCAGAGAGGGTCTTTATGCTGGAAGGCAGAGCTTTCTGTGCCTAGAGAGCTCCAGAGTCTGAGCACAAAGTGTCGTGGTGTGGAGTCATCCATGGTAGTGTCTTCTCTACAAGGATAATTCTTTCTCTATATAACATTAAGATACACATTCATACTTGTATAGGAACAAATCTTTATTCACTTTGAAACTACAATTGATGGTGACTGAGATTTAGTAGAAGCATCGGTTGTTGATGTCATAAGTGATGATAAAGCTTCCTGCCACATTCTAGAGTAGACCAACTTCAGTACTGAAGACAGAGTCCCAGGTAGTTGCCTGCTACACACTGCATGCCATACTTCACTTTGCTTTCACTTTTAGTCTATCTATACCCTCCCTATTTCATTCACACTATTGCTTTCGCATTCTATCATTCTGAACTATTCTTCCTTGTAAGAATGCATTTCATCAGATCTAAGTAACCTGTTTATTTTCTGAGCTATCTGGATTGAAAGATCATCATTGCTTCTTAAAATTTACAATGGGTGAGGTAAAGAGTTGTTGAGGAAGAGATGGAAGTCAGTTCTTTTCCTATCAGAAGGATAGGAGGTATTCCTGGAACTTATGTTTTTAAATTATCTTCTCACTTCATTATGTATTTTGATTCATTCTCCTTTGGTTTCTAGCTTCATGGTCTGCCAATGCATTATCACTTTCAAACATAATATAAAAAATGGCAAAGTTATTTTGGAGACTAGATGAATAGGTACAAATTGTTTTTGAACACATGCTACTGTATTACATTCATGTATTCATTATAAATATAATCCCAAATGTTAGCTAATGTGTGGTGTGCCAGATACCACCTTAGACACAGAGGTAAAAAGGCTTCTATTGTTGCCCTTGTGGAGTACATGTTACCACTGGGAGCATCAAGAAGACACAGAGACATATAGAGAGCCACCCAGTATTACAGATATATAGCCTGAGAGCATCTCCACATTCCCAAGCATAGGAATAACATAGAGGACACTGTGGCACTATTCGTGAAAAATCTCATTTTACTCATGCTTTTCTTATTTTAGAGTACTGTTTGATTTCCTAAATGAGGTCTTAAAATACTATGGCTTTGCAATTATCATTGCCATGCATTTCGACATTACCAGCAAGGGTATCCAAACTCAATCTCTGTCCTATGGAAAACCTGCCACAGCTCTGGTGTGGGAGCATCTTCCAGGAGAACGTTTGTGATTTAAAGAATGCAGTGGGAACTAGCAAGGCCAACGCATTCATTTTCCCAAATAGTTAAGTTCCCCAACTGAGACTTTACTAGCACCTCCATGGGGCAACTGCTTCCAATGCTTTTGTATTTGACAAATTCACAGTCTGTTCTTAAGGACAGAAAACAGAAAGATTCTTAAATTATTCATTAGAACAGACAGACTTGCTTCCCAAACAGCCAGCTCGGGTATAAAGGCTGCCATTGACTATGGATTAGAACTCTTCTTCTCTGAAATCAAAATTTTGGTCCTACAACTAAATGAAACACAATAATGTGTTTCTCTGCTCTAACTGGGCTTAAAATATGTGTTCTTTCCTTATATGGGAAGATAAAAAGAAAAGTCAATATGTCATCAAGATCTGCAGCATCTGGAAGGAGACTGTGCATACCTGCCCATCTTCTGTAAAAGAGAGGATTCTGTTCCTTGTTCTGCTGTCATGGAGCTGAGATATTTACAAACCTACTGCTCTCAACAAGCTCCTGACAATTTACATCATCGTACAGCACTCACAATTATAGAGGGCAGTCTTACATTATTAATGCACTCAGATCTCCTTGGAATTCTAACCTTTCAAGCTAGAAACAGGTCTTCAGCAGATAAGAGAAAGAGATGGCAAGACCTGAATACAACACATATTTTTTGGTTCCTTTTTCAAAGTTCTTTCAAACTCCAATTAGCTCTCCAAATTTCCAAGAGTTCTCTAAACCAGGGACATGTGGCTAGCAGAATTTGAACAAATGTGCAGATTTGTTCAAATTTACAAGGTTACTGGGTTGTTGGCTCTTTATGGCCAGGTACAATGTCATGGCCTCCACAGTGGCCACACCTGATGAAACTTGTGATTGCTCTGCTTTTCCACTAGAGACCTCTGTCTGCTCACAGGAAGGCTGAGCAGCAATTCCCACTCCTGGGAGATTCTTTAGCAGCAGAGGATAAAAGTTTACCAACTTCCCCCTGGGGGAAGGAGTTTACTATCAAAGGAAAATAACTCTCTAATGTAATCTCTCTCTCTCTCTCTCTCTCTCTCTCTCTCTCTCTCTCTCTCTCTCTCTCTCTCTCTCAACTTACTCAACCAGGTGTGTCATGAAAGGTTAAAGACAAAAGAATGTCTGAGCCTTAAAGCAATGTTACATAAAGAAGAAGAATGCAGAAACGGTCTTTTTCTTGTCATCCTGAGATTCACAGAAAGCTCCTTTGATCAGGTTGGAAGGAGGAACAGAGTGAGTTTGCTCACTGGCCAGGAGCTCCTAGGTGTTACTGTATGGTAAACAAGTATTCTCTGGCTCTCACCCTGGCCCAGGTAGCCCTGACACATCTTGGGTAGTATTCTTCTTGGCACTCACAACAAATATGGCCATGTAGTTGTGTATCTTCAACATCCATAGGTGGAACACATCTGCACAGATAAAGTTTCACCATTTTTTTTTTTTTTGCTAAAAAGTCAAAATGCATTTATCTCCATTTGCCTTTGAGTAGTCTGTAAGAAATACAGAGGCCCAAAAGTGGAAACAATCTTTTCTCACTTAACCTGTGCCCCTGTGAAAAATTATCACAGCTTGTGTTTCAGAGTGTGAGTGTAACTAATTGTGCCCACTATTCATAGTCCCTGCTATAGCAGCTTTGAAAAGAGAGTCAATCCCTAGGAGGCCAATGAGTCTGCAAAGACTGTTTGAGAATTTATCACCAGTCAGGAGTTCATAAAAATTTCTCAAGATTCTCTAATATCTAATTTTTCTATGAAATACTTCTAGATTATTTGTGCAGGTTTCTTATGGAAGAATGACACTGTTTGTGTAGATAGGTGGTCATTCTTTCCATCCACTTATCTAGTCATTACAAGTGAGTCAATGTGCCAGTCACTGTAATTGGCAAAGAAAACATAAATGGCCAGGCACAAAGGCTTGATTCAGAGTTTCTAACACAAGATCCCTAAGAACAAATGACTGTTAGGATGTCTGTAGTGTGTGTGTGTGTGTGTGTGTGTGTGTGTGTGTGTGTGTGTGTGTGTGTGTGTGTGTGTGTGTGTTTAACTTGGTAAGAAAAATATATTTGAAACAACATTTAAAGGGTTTAGTGTAAGGAAATAGCTAAAACTAAGCAATTAGAATTCATTAGATTGGTGCTGGAGAAATGGCCCAGTGAGGGAATAAGAGCATGCACCATTCTTGCAGAGGATTTGAATTCAGTTCCTAGTACCTGTATTGGCACTTTACTTATGGTTCCAACTCCAGAAAGGTCCAGTGCCTATGGCCTCTGTGCATACACATACCCCACATATCCACACATATATGTGCACACTTAAGTGTAATAAAAGCAAAACTTAAAAGCAGAGTGTCTTAGAAATGACAAATAATAGGAATATGCACAGTACAATATGAACTAAGGAATGGAGTTCTCATAGCTGTTTGTGACACAGAGTTTGAAAAAGGCTTACAAACATGAACATGGCATTTATGTCACTTGTGGAGGATCAGTATGAATCCCCCAGGAGGTTTCAGAGAGTCTAAACAAAGTCACTGTGCCCTGACAGGCACATCACCTTCAGAACCTCAGGCTATCCTACAAGTTGAAGCATGATGGGTATTTTCTGTACTGCAACTTGACACAATGTCCGTGCTTAGTCATTAGTCAGTTATTACAGAGGAATTCCACAAGCCTGTCCTCACTGACCACAAATGGCTGAGAGCAAATAGGTAGAATATGCCTAAAGGTTGGTGTGGGATGATCAAGAAGATACAAATGGGTGTTGCTTGACCAAGTTTCAGGAGTGTGTAGCCCCCAGAGCAGACTACAACTCTTTTTAAACCATTGAAGAGGGTTGCTCTTGGAAGCACTCAAGCTCTATCAAGTGTCAGGGAGATCTGGCCTCGATTTTGCAGCTGAACAGCTGTGTGTCTGCTTCATTAGTTTCCTCCAGCTTTCTTATCATCTTCTGTAGTTAAAAATTATTCATTGAGAATCTAAGGAGAAAAAGGACCGTGCTAGGAAAATCATCCCCCATGTTTCATTTAATTCCCTTAATATCTTGGCATATCATTTTCCAAAATGAAAATATCCTCATAAAATTAAGGTAATGGCAAAGAGGTTAGACATTTAAAAAGAAGAAAACAAAACAAAAACAAAAAGTAACCCAGAACAAAGAAAGCAATAGGTTTTTTTTTCTTTTTTTCATTTCAGTTTATGTAACTTTCTCCATAAAATGCAACAACTGGGTTAGGTCATCTCCACACTGAGAATTCAACTGTATTTTTAAGTACCCCTATCTTAATGCTGTTCGCTTATCAGAGAAATAGATGGGTGAAGTGTAATTTGATTCTTAATCCTGTAGAGCCCAGTATAAGCATTAGGCATATATTAATTACCTGAAAAACTGCAAAGTTGAATTCTTGTCCAAATATGTCAGATTTTGATATTTAGGGAGATATATGCTAAATATGAAACTATCTTCTCTTTGATATAAAACTCATCCCTGAGATTTGGTTATTTCTTTAAAGACAACAGAGTCTAAAATAAATTGGGAACATTAATTCTCAACCATGTTTGTAACACATTATAGTTGGGATATTGTTCTGTGTTTCAAGAGTGGATATGTATTGTCTTAGTTGATAGCATTTGTCTTTATTTCATGGTGATATAATGACAGTATCACAAAATACATATTGAACATAGATTTTTAAAGTAGAAATTTGTAATTTATGAAACTAAATTTATGACTAGTATTTTTACTCCCTATCCCTTTTATCATTTAAAATTTTATCTTACTTGTTTTTTGGGACTTTTATAAATACTGAGGAATTCTGGTCATTGTATTTCTTTTATGTTCAAAATGGGCTAGATTATAGTAAAATACACTGTTTTGTAATCTTTATTTAAACTGGAGCAATTTATGAACTCACTATATTGTACTGCAGAAAACAGTTATCCAATGAGAATGGTGTTCTAATCTATGATGTATTTTGATGTTGGAGCATAGATGCAGCAGAGTGACCTGTCATTGAAAGGGACTGACACTGAATGTTATTCAATATACTTTAAAATGACAAGCTCCATGAGTGTCTGGAAATATTGTCATCAGGTACATTGCTTTCATTAAAAAATATTATATTTAATTATATGCATGTTTGTGTGTTTTATAGGTGAGCAGATGCCTATAGAGATCAGAGGGATTATATTCATTCCTTTGGAACTGTAGTTACCAGCATTGTTGATCTGTTTGACATGGATTTGGTGCTGGGTATCTATCTAATTTAGGACCTCTATAAGAACAATATGTACTTTTCACTGCTGAGTCACCCCTTGATTCCCCATGATATGCTGTACTGGGACAAGGAAATAATTTTTTTTTGTTTATATATTTACAAGTTTTTCTAACATATACAAATAAGGCAAGTGGGTGGACATAAATCTGTTAACATCCATAATCTTATTAAAACTAATGTTAATTGGTATGTTAAGAGTCATACCTAGTACACCGAAGTCAAGGCATTTGGTTGCCATTTGCTCCTTGCTCGCTGTGCAGTTGGAAGGTAAGTGACAAGTTAGAGCTAACCTGAGGTTAAGATGAAGTGGTTGGCAATCACTGAAAAGCTTGGGATCTGAAACACCTTGAACTGGCTCCTTGGATCCCACTCCCTCCAGAGGAGCCCCTGCCCCCGTCTTGATGTTGAGGTGAGGAAACTAGATCTGCCAGGAGTGGTTGTTGAACTAAGCCATATTGAGACCTTGGGACCTCCTGCCCTTGCTTGGGAGGAGATAAAGAGATGTGGAGAAGAAAGAGGGACTGGAAGGGGCGGGAGAGGGAAGGGAGCTTGAACAAGGATATACATGGATAAAAAATATGACTTTATTCATAATTTAAAAATTCTAAAAAAAGATGGGGTGGTTGGGACATTAAGCACCACAGAGAACAGATGGGTCACTTGGGGAGTCATGGAGTTTGAGTAAGGTAGTTCTCCTCCACTGAGAGATTCCCAGAAATAGCTGTCATAGGATGATATTCTTTGCAGAGCTCCTTCTCACTGCTGGAATAAGTCCATCTGTCCTGCAAGGGAAGCTGGATGGTTTCAGTAGCAGCTACCTATATTGCTGTGCAGAAATATGGCTATCTAATGTTTTCCATTCAGGTAGATATAACCCCACTTAATATTCATTTTGTCTCTAAATTTTGAAATTAAAATAGCGTTAGTCTTCCTGTACATTCTCAATAATGCTTCCAAGAATAAAGGCATAATCTTTAGGATGCTGGCACAGAAATTTTTATTAAGAGTGCCATAATAATTTTTAGTCTATGTGAAATATAGATTTTTTTCTTTCCTTTTTTTATTATGAATAAAGAAGTCACATTTTCTATCCTTGTATATCCTTATTTAAGGTCCCTTCCTTCCACATCAGGTCATTCTCTCTTCTCCACATTTTCCTATCCCCTTCCCAGCATAGGGTATTGTAGTCAGATGTTTCTCTGTCCTGCCTATCTAGTCCCACTATTGCCTATGAAATAAATATTCAGAGGCTTAATTTTATATATATATTAAAAAAACTGTTGGGCCATTAGCTCAATCATATTACTTACTAGCTCTTATGCTTAAATTAGCCAATGTTTCTTATCTATATTT
Organism: Sigmodon hispidus; assembly: GCA_004025045.1. Classification (NCBI taxonomy): domain Eukaryota; kingdom Metazoa; phylum Chordata; class Mammalia; order Rodentia; family Cricetidae; genus Sigmodon; species Sigmodon hispidus. The sequence goes on from PVIH01018575.1 coordinate 14,480, forward strand.
AGCCATATGACTTGGAAATGTTTCTTCAGTCCAGCATTCTCATATTGCTTCCTCTGCATCTGGCTAGTGTCTATTGCTCTTCTTTCTTCTTTCCAGAATTTTCTTAGTCTGGCTGTCACAACTTTACATCTTGGCTAGTGAGTGGCCAATATCTATGTTACTAAACAAATACTAGTAGCAAATCGTTACAGTGTACAAGAGCATCATTTCACAGGATATCACTGTTTAATGTCTTTTTTTTTCCTATTTAAAATAGCAGCACAAAAGTTTTTGAACATCACTTTAAAGAAAGTACTTAGAGCATATTGGAATATATTAGCTTCACAAATAAAAAATACTGTCAGAGCTAGCATCTTTCAAATGTTTATTGTATACCTGACACTGGGTGTGAAATAGACAGTGACCAGTATTAAAATTGACTTTGGAAGATGAAATGAAGGCTTTGAAAAGTTAGGCAACCTTTACATTGAGAACATGTGAGTGACTGAGATGGTGTTATGGACCCAAAACTTTCATATTTTCGAGGTTGTGCTCACTGGAAAGCAGTCAACAAATAGTCTTCCAGTCGCTCTACTGAAACACCCTACTGTGCTTTCTGTTGTTAGATGACAATGGATAATTGTTTGGGAGTGAAGATAATGTGACTGAACACATACATTCATGTTCATAAGGATACATGGAAGAGTGTGTTTTGTTTGTTTGCCGTTTTCTGTCTTCACATCTATAAACTCATTGGTTTATTTATGCATTCTCTCTCTTTTTAAATCACTGGATACTTTCTAGGTGTTTTGTATACGTATACGTCAAGTATTGCCCCAGGTACTTATGTTCATCAGGGAATGAATATGCAGTTCTGGTTGAGTTATACTCTAGTAAAATCTAGAGATATGACAGTAAACAAAAATTAAGTGGCTAAATGATATGAAGGAAAAAATGACAGCTGAGATATGAAGACTCAGGAGTGAAAATTGGTATTCTACTCTATGCTATTCTTTCTATTTTATTATATTTCTGAGGAAGATGTATTCCCACACTGGCCTCTAACTGTGTAGTTTAAGATATTCTTGAACTATGATCTTTCTACCTCAATCTTCTCAGTTTTTATAAGCAATGCCCCATCATGTGGTTCTAGAGATTAGAACTTGTGCATGCTAGGATACCCTCTACCAACTGACTACATTCTCAACCCAGCAGATACCATTTTAAATATGAAAGTCAACAATGCTGATCTCCAACCTGAAAGGAATCACAAGTGCAATCTGTGTAGGCATATGCAGGACTTACATTTTGGGAGGACCCAGTACATGGCCTAAATACAAGAATGTGTCTCTCTGTAGAGAAGGACTAGTGACACCAGAGGAATGTGACCTCAAGAATTTTGTTTCCTTACAAATAAAAAAAGAGATGAATCAAAGACCCACTCACCATATTTTCCTTTACATTTTTTCTCAAGTCTGAAAAATGAATTTTAACAGATCAAAGAATGGTAAACCAGGTGATTCAACCAATTTTTTTTTTTAACAATCTGGAATTTCTTTGCCTTCTCTGTTACCTAAAGAATGGCCTATTATAGTTATTGACATAAAAGACTGTTTCTTTACTTTATATCTACAAAAACAGGACAAGGAAAAAAATTGCCTTTGTAGTGTCTACATAATAATTCTTGGACTGTAAAGAGATATCACTGGAATGTTCTCCCACAAGGAATGCTAAATAGTCCCACTCTATGCCAATATTTTGTACAATAGCTGTTAGAAGTTGTCATAATCTTAGGTTGTGACAAGGACTTAAATAGTTCAAGAAAATTATCAGCTGAAGCTGAAAGAGAATTGGCTTTGGTAGAAAAGAAATTACAGGATGTATGTGTGGATCATGTGGATCAAGACCTTAATTGCATTTTGGTTATTTTACTCTAAGAATACTCTAAGCATTCTCCTACTGGAATTTTAATACAAAGAGAAAATGTGATACTGGAATGGATATTTTACCACATAAACTGAGTAAAAAATTAAAAACATATGTGGAAATGATTTCTGATGTTTTTAAAGAAAGATATATGTGGAAATGATTTTTGATTGTTTTTAAAGAAAAATTAAGACTTCATTAATTGACAGGAATGGACCCAGAAGAAATTGTTGTACTTTTAACTAATAAAAAAAAATAGATCAATTATGGGTACAAAGTAAATCTTGGCAAAAACTTTGCAGTAGTTTTTTTTTTTTTTGTGAGACATTAGTAATAAATATCTCTCAAACAAAAGAATTCAATTTGTAAACCAACTAAGTGAATTCTTACTCATGTTGTATGGGGAGCACTAATTTATAGAGCTCCTACATTTCATACTGATGCAAATAAATCAGGGAGGCAGGATATAAATCATTAAAAATTTAAAGAAAGTTCATCTTTTCCAATTAGCAGGGCATGTACTCACTCATTAGTGAACTTTAAAAAAAATAAATAAAGAACACCCAGTCTGCAAACCACAACCACTGAGCAGATGGGTTCTGAAGGAACTTATGAAAGACATCCAGGGAGACCTCTAGGAAAAGAAAATATAGAAGATCTTCTTAGCTAATTGGAAACATAAGAGGTTGCAAACAAGAAGAAGTAGGAACAAATCATAAGAGAAGGAGATGATTCAGTGAGAGAAACAGCAAACAGCAAGAAGGGAGAAGAAAAAAAAAAGACATGGATATCTTAATAGAGGAAGCAAATATGGGATTGGAAAAAGACCAGGTGCTAGGGAAACCTCCAAGAGCTCACAGGATGTCCCTGACTAGGTGTCCAACCAATAGCGAAGCTGTTACCTAAACCCCATAATCAAATGAATAACCACCCTAAGTGCCAACACAGAACTTACATCCAACAATGAATAGAGATAGAGGCAGGGATACATGGCTAAGCACTGGGTTGAGTCCAGCTGATAGTGGGGGAAGAGACTCTATATCAGCAAGGGAATAGGGAGTATGAGGAAAATTCTCACAGTGATGACTGGCTGGAGCTCTGAGGAGCTCACTGAATCAATAACAGCCACCTGAGAACCATCTGGAAAAAGGACTAAATCCTGCAGGAATAGGCAACTGTCCACTGGCGTGGACAATATGTGGAGCCTCAAGAGGTGGATTCAAACTGTGTTTCTGTACATGGACTGCCACCTTGGAGCCCACTCCCTTCAGAGGAACACCTAACCTAGTCTTGATATAAGGATGAGGAAATCGGACTTGCCTTGAGTGAATGCTGAGCTAATCCACCTTGGGACCTCTTACCCTTTCTGGGGAGGGGATAGTGGGCTGGGGAGGAAGGAGGCTTAAGGCTGACCAGGAGAGGTCGGGAGGTGGGAGGGATTTAGAACAAGGGGATATATGGGGGAAAAAAAAGAGACTTTATCCTAAAAAAAGAGAAAGAAATCTTATACTGTAAATGAGCAAATAACATGATTTCTGTAACAGTTGGAGATGTTATTGAGGTAAGTCTTGGGTTTCTTTCAGTGTTCATCTGTTTACAAAAACAACAACAACAACAATAAAAAGAGAAAAAAAAAGGCAAATGGCTTCAAGTGGGAGATTCTGACAGGAAGTACATTTCCTCCTTTTCAGCATACTCATCAGTGACTTCTATTTTTTATGCCTGAATGTCTGCCATGCATGGAAAGGTAGCAAAGGTGAGCATTTCTGCTGAGAAGAAAATTTATTATAGTAGTAAAATTACAGTTATGAAGTAGCAACAAAAGAATTTTATGGTTTGTAAAATTACAATCATTGCAATCACACATGAGGAACTGTATTACAGGGTCTCAGCATAAGAGAGACCTTATATAAATGAGAGATTTATAATAAAATCCTCAGTTAAGAACCTTCTTGAGGATTCTAGAGGGCCATGGAGTTTCCCGTGAGTTTGTGTTTCCTAGAACTGTCACAAGCTACAACCATAAAGTGTCCCCAGCGTAACAACCCAAACATGACTGAAAAAAAAAAAGACAATATCTGTAGGTATGCTAATGCAAAAAGACAGAAATTTTGGAGGCTTCAACCCTAGACAACTGCAAGTAACTAAAAAATGCTGAGATCAGAGAAACAGGCTTCCCCAGGGAAAAGCACAAGAGTTGGTTATCTAATACCAAATGGTTCAGCCCTGAAAACATATACATACAAATAAAATCATATAGAATGAGCAGGTTATGTTTATTTTAGAAACATAAATGTACTATATGTACAATGCATTATATATGTATAACACACATATATAATTGTTTTTGCACACATTTATACATAAACATATATTCCTCTGTGTGTGTGTGTGTGTGTGTGTGTGTGTGTGTGTATGTGTGTGTGTGCAAGAACAATTAAAGGAAAAAGAAGCCATGAATTTAAAAGAGCACAAAGGGAGCTTTTGGAAGGACAAAAGAAGATGGAAGTAATATAGCTATATTATAATCTCAAAAATTATTTTTAAAAATCCTACTGTTTTCAGGACAATACACCTTTTAAGGTGTGTCTCATTTTATATTTTCAGTGTATTTTAATTATATCTTTTACCAAATTGTTTTTAGCATGGTTTAAGTAGCTACATGTTTTATTTGGGTCCTGAAACTGAGAGGAGGCGTGGCTCTATCCTCAATGGTAATCCTAAGAACAGAGATGAATTCAGTAGATGATCCAATTCTCACCCAGGCCCAGGATGGCACTTTAGCAGGCCTCCTGAAATTCTCTCACTAGAGAAGGAAGTTGCACCTGCTCAGGTGTTTGGCAGGAAGCCCAATGAAACCACTTCTGTTTTGGTGAGACCAACTGCTCTATGAAGAATGCTTGAATACAGAGGAAGTAAATAGATTTTTTTCAGGGTCCAGGTAACTATAGGAACCTGTAGGGAAAAGAAGGGGAAGGATCTTGCAGCTGTATATGGGAGTTGTATGTCTACAGTTAAATTTATAAGCTCCTGTCTAGTCTCTTCCTTTAGTGTTATTTTTTAAGGTTGGGATAAAGCAATCAAACTTGTTTGGCTTAAGCAATGTCTACCAATCTTTTATTTTTTGTATTGCCTTATGCTATAAAATTAAAATGAAATGATAAAATAAAAATTAATATAATTCTTTTATATTTTATTTGCCTTTTCCTGGAACACTATGATATATGTTAATTTTACACACCTAAGTAGAAAAATAGTCTTCAGAATAAGTTCTGAGGTTTCAATAGCTCTAGGATAGAATTGGAATTTGGAGTTATATTGCCTCATTCTAAAGCAAAACAGAAATAGTCAAATCACAGAGACATGATATTACCTTAGATACATTTCAACCCCTGTGGTTAGAATTTCTTAATAAACCAAGCAGCATCTTATCATTGGAACAGCTTTATGATATGTTTTAGGACCTAGCAGCAAACAGCAGATAATTTTTATACAAATATGTTGTTTTATCTTCATTGTTGCATCTGTAGAATGCCATACCCTGTTCCTATTCAGATTAGGTCAGTTTACATTGATCCTAGTTCAAGATAGAATTTATGAGCATTGTCATTTAAAATAGATGCTAGAGTGCAAGTATGCAGATGAGCAAACTTTTAACTTTGTTCATAGTCCATGTTTTAGGCTAGACTCTATATATGTCATTTGGAGGATAATGTGGTAGGGCATTTCAAAGAACTTACTCTATGCCAAATATCCTTTCAGTCAGGATTCCTTTAAAACATGTGGATAAAAATTGCTCTATTTCAAGTTTTAATATCCAGTCTCATTCCATATAACTTGACACTACTTCAAATTCAAATAATGATCTATACATTGAAATAAAACCAGTGGCATTCATGAAAATTGCAGTGCTGGATTAGTCTACTGAAAAACCCTTCAGCCCCAAAAGATAGAGTTTCAGTTCAAATAGGTTAGCTCTACTTGATTTATGAGTCCCAAATCCTACTCTTTGGCAACATGCCCTGGGATGGGAACTTAATACAGAGCCTCAGCCATAAGCCAGACAAATGAGTCTTCTGTTTGGAATATACCATACAGCTAAAGCAATGCTTCTTAAACATTTTCATCTTTTTGGCTTTGCTCCAGGGTTTGCGGTTGCTACTAAAAATATTGCCATTAACTCTTCTTGAGAAGGATACACAAGAATGCACCCCTCCATCCTTCCCTGGAGAGGCATTCCACATAGTATTTAAAGAGGCAGCAGACCTGGTAGTCACATGAAGAACCACTTTGTTCTTTAGATGAGTCTTGGTACCAAGCCTTAATTTTTTCTAACCTTTACACCCATCATTTAATGAACCTATGGGAGATGAAAAGTGTAGAATAATAAGAAGGATGACGCACTCCTAGCAATATTTTATGATTTTCTTGAGACAAGGGCTTTAGCTAATTACTTGTGTTAGAAAGCCTTGCCCAGGTTTAACAACTGAGCCTTTGTGAGCCCTGCAGTGTATGTACAGATACATGGTGATTGCCCAATGACAGACATTTCTATTTACATGGAGTCTGGATAACACACTACCTCACAGATCAAAGGTCTGTTATTTCTAGACGCCAAGGGGCCAGTGCTATACTTTTGGCCCCTGTGTATATCTATCTCCATCCAGTTAAAGAGCATTAAAACACAAAGGAAGCAGATGGCCCACGACTAGCCTCTGTGATGGCTAGCCATCTTTACTCTGTGAACATTCCAGCACTCTTTATTAGCTGTTTTGAAGAGCAAGAGTAAAAGCAACACTGAACTGAGTCTGAACTAGACCCTTGCTCATCATCTTATTGTGCAGAGATTTCAGAATTTGATTTTGCACACCTGTGATTCCAAGATTATGAGTGACATTTCAAATTTCCAGAAATGTTAATGAAAATAAAAACTCATTTTATGGTGAGGATGAAAGATATAAACAGATATTCTTTAGGTAAGTAAGGTACTACCTCTTCCCTGATTGTGAAACTTAGTTATCCATAACAAAATGTTTGCCTCTGTTTCCCTCTTAGAAGGACTCTTAGAGTGTGCTTTATTTTGCATAAAATATATTACACAATAAGAGATTTAAAAAATGAAAAGGAGGATGGTAGGCATTTCTCTGCTTTGAAGAATGACTAGAAAAGTCAACATGTAATTCTTAAAGGCAGAAGCTAAGTTGGACAACATCATTTTCCATGATAACAGAATCTATTTGGAGGCTATATTATTGCCAAGCTGCAAAAGTTAGAGTTTCTTAGTGTCTTGTCTTTTCTTCTGTTATAACTACAATCCAATTCACCCTTAATTATGGACATAGTACCTTCCTACAGCAGTCTTCTAAAGTCATCTCTGTGAGATGTATGCCTCATTTTCTTAGGCTTTCACCATCAGCACTAATGTATTTATCAGGGCCCGTTTGGTTATTGGAGACAGCAAGACGGTACAGATTTCCTTTAATCAGAAAAAATATTCATTTATGTAGATTTCAAGATGCAAGAATTCCAACTCTCAAAACACTAATTCACTAATTCAAGCTCCTTATAAAATAAGATGAGTGATAACATTGCTGAAAATATTTCTATTTTAAAATAGATTAAAGTCAAGAAGAAATGGTTCAAATCTCAGGTCTGTCATTTGTAAACTTTGTGATTTTAGAAGGTGACTACACTTTTCTGAGTTTCTAACTAGGGATGAAAGTGGAATAAGAGCAACATCCCTTGAAAGGAGAGAAACCATTCATGTCTTTTCTTGTCTCAGGCTAGGGAAGGCATACTTTCTGGGAATAGTCAAATCTCAAGAAAGAGCCTGTGTGGACAATGGCTGTGAAACATTCTAGGTAAGACAGTGGTGTCCCAATGTTTAGGGCTTTGTGTATCAGAGCACTGAGACAATATGACCTCATGTCCAAAACCAGCCCGGGGAGCACAGAGATATCAGGGAGGATGTAAACAAATGGACAGAAAATTGCTAATTCCACTCAGTGTCAGCATAATCAATGTGGCCTTTTGGCCTCTGTTAATATATGCTATATGGTGAAATAATGCTTATAATATAAATGTTGTGAATATAAACTACTATAAATGTCAGACATATTTAATATTTAAGTTAGTTTTGAAGTTTTGACACATATGTATGTATAGAGGGAGGCAGATGTTAAAGTTCAAAGAAAAAAGGAAATTATACAATGTATATGAGCCACACACTCAGTCTCCATCAGGAACATTATTAAGCTGTTTATTTAGAAATTCTCCAAATACAAAGCTGAGAAAAGCAGAGATGTAGCCTGAGGGAAGTAGAAACAGAACCCAGAATTTCTGAGCATTATCAGGACACTGAGGGAAGCTGGTGCTTCCCAGAGCACAGGCTGAATTGTGGCTACTCAAGAAGGAAGCTGCATGTTTATAAGGCACATTTCTTCTCCAGTAAAAAACAAACAACAGAGTGACTTCCACCTATGCATAGGCAATAGAATATATTTTGGAAACAAAGGTTATGTTGCTTCAGGGCAGTGCAGCTCTTGAGACATATCCAGCATGCCCCCTCCACCCCTTTATAGCTGTTTTGTTCTTGAGTAGTTTATAATTAGAACTCTTTTACCTATTTAAAATTTGAACACAAAATTATCCTTTCGCAAAGTCAGGTTACCTCATGCTGAGATTTATAAATGAAATAAATGCCCATGCAAGAATAATAATGTATAACTAGAGGCTATTTGTTAAACACTGAAGTTCTTTTAAAGGTTTAATGAGTTTGTTTCTGTATGTGTATGCATGTATAAGCATGTGTACATGCTTGGGCATAGGCATAGCCAGAGGTGAGTTTTGGATCCCTCAAAGGTGCTTTTACAGGCAATTTCCCAGTGCTGAGCATTTTACTTGGAAGCTAAGGCTTGAACTCCAGACCTTCATAATTGCCCAGCAAGATTTCTTTAGAGCCATCTCCCCAGGTCTAAATTTTTTTCCCAGTAATTTACTTTTTCAAACTATTTCTTCATTGTATTCCAGATTCTCACATCATTTCCCCTTCTCTTTCCTCCCTCCAAACCCTCCTATATGTATCTCCTTGCTCCTTTCCAATCCATGGCCTCTTTTTTTCATTGATTGTTGTTACATTCTAAATTCTTCCAATTCTAAGAAATTATTGGACCCAGAACTTACTTTTATATCTTGACATTTATCATCTTGTGTCAATTTAATATAACAAGTAGCAGCATGTTCATTAAAAAGAGGAAGACATTTTTAAGATGTCACTAATCTTGCATTTTCAACTCTCAGTTGCCTTATGAAAATTATGTTTTATTTATTATGAAAAAAGAAGTAACATTTTCTATCCTTGTATATCCTTATTCAAGGTCCTTTCCCCCTCCCACCACATCAGGTCATTCTTTCTTCTCCACATCTCCCCATCCCCCCACCATGGGTAGGCAGTCCCAAGGTCCCAAGGTCCCAATATTGCTTAGTTCAGCCTCCACTACTGGCAGATCCAGTTTTCTCCCCCCAACATCAAGACTGAGTCAGGTAACAATAATTTTTTAAGCTTAGCATTATGAAATATTAATTCTACAACAATCTGTTCAAAGAAGTGCTGTGCTAATCTTGCTAGGTATTTCTCATGTCTACATATAGGGTGGTAAGTGAGTCGCCAACATCCATGTCTGAGGACCAGCAGGAATCTCAATATTGGAGTCTCTTCTACCATTTAGGTTCTCCATGTGCCCAAACAGGGATTCTTTGCATGGGAAGACAAGTTTTCACTAGCCTCACCCAGATGCAAGATGAGAAATATATTCCTTGTAAGAGGTTCACTAAGAACCACAGCCACTCACACTCTGTCTTCTTGCTGCTGTCGTTTGCACTGGGAGGGTCCTACTCTCACATGTTGAAGGTTTGGTTTCCAACTTGGCACTATTGGGGGGGTGGGTCGTGGAAACAAGAAATGAGAACTAAGAGAATTCAGGTCGTTAGCAGCGGGCTGCCAAAGGGACTCATGGGACCTCAGTCTCTTCCTCTTTCTTTCTTTACTCATTATGAGGTGAATGAATTTACACACCTCCTTCCATGTTGTGAATTCAAAATTCAAGTTATAAAGAAAAAGGTGTGACTTTATCTCACAATTTCAGAAATGTTGATCCATGTGTCCAATGTATTTCATGGACTGAAATTGCTAAAACTGTGAGCTGAGCCACCCACCCCCTTTTCTCTAATTTGATTTATTCATATTAATTATAGTACCAGAAAGTTGTTGAATATGACAATTTCATTCCTGTTATATGACACACTCTTTCTCTTCCTCAAAAATTCATTCCCTCAAGGATTGTCCTTTTTCTTCTTTATTAACACTTTGACATTTTTAGGGGAGTTTGTGATGAACAGGAGCATGCCTTCCACTCTGGTTATGGTATTAGAAATCATGGTCAGTTTTATCATAATGTTCAGGCCTGAAATGTTGCTTGAAAGTATCATTAGGGCAAAGTATCATCTCCAAATGATGAGCCAGGATTTAGCCAAATCACTAGACTGCCAGGCTCTGCTAATGAAAAGGGCCAACAAATACACATTACTGCTGAGTCTGCATGCCAGGGCTAGGCAGTTTTGCCCTGGCCTCCCCACACCCACAGCACAGCACATCCCTGGATAATCATAGGTCTCATCTTTGTTAAAGAAATCTCATTGGCATTACAGCACACTCATGAACTCCTTGACCTTGTCAAATTTGCAAAACTGTATACTTGTCCATAATGTTTCAATCAGTTGTTTATTATGGATTCCTAATGGAAATATGTATAGATACAGTATAATCTTTCACAGTTTTATAACAGATACTGTGAATTTTTATCAAAGAGAAGTAATATTTTTTTCTTTAGAAGTATATATGCAGTGAGGCTTTCTTCATTGGCCCTGAGTAGCAAGACAATGGATGTCTGGAATTCTAGGCCTATTTGGTCTCCTCACCCCAAAGCCTAAATATTTGATGTCATTCATTACCAATTTAATAACAGGTTTGAGACTCTTTGGTGACCTTTGCCTGGACTTCTAGCTATGAAATGAACATCAGCCATTATTATAAAGGTTTTGAGTTCTATCTGCAAACATAAAACAATTTTAGATGCAAATTAGGTAGCAAAGGTGGTATAGAGATCACAAAAGTCATTTAATATTCTATTACTCAGGGATTTTACTGACTCTTTAAAAAAGAGACAGTGGGAATGTGTGTGAGTGTGTGTGTATGTGTGTGTATGTGTGTGTGTGTGTGTGTGTGTGTGTGTGTATACATATGGGTACTTTCTTTGCAACAGAGATAAGGCACATCAAAAACAGCCTGAGCAAATCATGTACAAGTTCAAAGTGGAATGAAAAACAGGTTTGGGCTGCATGATATTATGAAGTAGTCTGTATCAACTGACCTACCTTAGAAATGACTTCTAAGGGGGCTGGAGAGATGTCTCAGCGGTTAAGAGTACCATCTGCTCTTCCAGAGGACCCGGGTTCGATTCCCAGCACCCACATGGCAGCTAACAACTGTCTGTAGTTCCAGTTCCAGGCAAACACCAAGGGAAATAAATAAAAATAATAAATAAATAAAGTTTTTTTTTAAAAAAAGAAATGACTTCTAAATGATGGGAGGTAAAAAGGACAGATAGATTAACATATTGACAAGACTAGTTATTATATTTTATTTCCTTTTTAAGATTATTTATTTTTGTATGTGTAGAGTATTTCATCTGCATGTATAACTGTATGCTCCATGAACACAGTGCCCATGGAGAAAAGAAGAGGGCATTGAGTTGGAGTTAAAAGGGTTGCGGAATACTGTGTGGGTGCTGAGGATTGGTTGAATCCAGATCCTCTGGAAGAGCAGCCAGTGCTCTTCATTGCTGAGTTTCCACATTGTTTTCTTTGTCTTACCAGAATATCTTTGACCAATGATGGCAGAAATTAGAATTTTCAAATTTAGGTATAGGTGCTGAGACCTTATACAAAAGTAGAAAGTATGATTGAATAAAGGGGAGAATAAAAAAAGAGGAAAACTGTTTATAAGGACTTTATCAGTTTTTTAAAGTATTATTTCTACTGGAGATCTTGGTTTTTTTCTCTCTTTCTTCTTCCTAAACCTTGGTGGACTTATCATCTCTTCACATCTATTTCATCTGTGATTCTGTGCATGTATTAATGCAGGCCTTCAGTTTTTTTTTTAACTGCATAGTGAGTATAAAAAAATGACAAACCACACTTGTATCCCCATTGTAAAGAGTAATTCTTGTATTCCTTATTAATCAGGGGAGCATGTCTGTTCATATGATGGTGTCAATTGGAATGTTACTACTACTTTCCTTTGAGTTTGCATAGGTGGTAACTAACCAAAGAAACTTAGATCTGCTTTTGAGACTAGGCTTTGGTAGAAACTAGTTATGATCAAGCTATAATATCTTAGCTTTACATACACATGAGAATCCATATGCATAAACAGACCAATAGACCAGGGGTGACAATAGTGTGTATCACTATATCAGTGTTACATGAATTGAGATGATATGTGTAGATACTTTAAGTATCTGGCAGCTGTGCTGATTATGAGCATCATCTTCATTGTGTCTTACTCATTATTCCTTTCTGTGCTCCAGGACATAAAATTTACAAGTTCACAGGCATTGGATGTTCTGTTGTCTAATATTTAAACTTCAGCTAGTCTGATTGCAGGCCAAATATTGTATCAATAAGTTAAATTCCAAATACTTTAAATAATTCTACCATTTTTCTAGGAGTCAGTAATATGAAGAGGTTTACAAAACTTGAACTTCATGTCTGTTTAGACTTTTATGCTAGCCACATAACCAGCTTTAACATATTATATTGTGAACATTTGCCTTGTTAGTTTACATTGCACTTTTGTCATACTGTTGGCTTGAGGTCTTCTCCTGGATAACATTTCTATTGTCCTTTGTCCTATTTTAGGGTTGCTCTGAAACATGCCCAAGCCTCTGGCCATTTGGTGGTAACAAATTATAAGTAACATTATTACCATAATTAAAAGGCTAGATCAGAGTGGCTTGGGAGGGACAGGTAGTCATGAAGTCACCATTGGCTCTCAGTCAAATGTGGATCACTAGTGTCATTGACACTACTTACTAAACCAAATGCTCTTTGTTGGGTTAGTGATAGCTTTCAGAGTATACATTTCTAACACCTAAATTCTGTGATTTATCTTCATTCCAAGAACTAGAGGGTTTAAGTATACTCTTAGCATTTTTTTTTGTGCACCCCATTGTAATTTTACACAGATCCTTCAAGTTTTGTAATAATATATTCTCCTGAATGTCTTCCAGTTCATATCTCACCTTGTCAACACAGAAAATAAAGTTGTCAGATATAAGAGAAGTAATAAAAGAATAAAAGAGGCTCATAATTATGTCTTGTATGAACTCCATGGCATATTTTTGCAATTGTGAGTAATCAGATGGCCAGCATCTGACTTTCTTCCTGGCATCTCTCCTTCCTGCCTTGGTTGCAATTAAACTGCCATGGCTGAGAAAAGAACAACCTGGGCCTGAACAACCCGGGACTGAGGTTGTCTGACATCCTCTTCTATAAAGTTCTCCAGGGGAAACTGTTACCCTAACAATTCTTTCCATGTTCCTCTGGAAAACACAAAGGAACTTAGTTTTTCTTTACTCTCCTCTATCTAACTGCAACTGTCTTCTCCATAGCAAATGAGACCATCACATGAAAGAACAGGAATCATTTGTAAAAGCACTTTTACATTCTCTTAAAAATCAATTTTAACATTTCATTTTCTTTATCATCATATATTATTTCTTTTATTTTCATACCAATACAAAATTTTAAAAGAGAAAAAAGTCATAAAGCAAGTAGTAGATCACCATTTGAAATGTATAGAATATTCATTTCATATTCTTTAAAATATTTTAACTTGGTAATGATACAATGATGTTCCTGAGGACCTAAAAGAGTTTCTAGGAAAGACAGAGTAGCACAGTAAATGTTTATTATAACAACATAATTCCGTGTTGTTTAAAGCCTTCTTGGGATTACCATTTTCATATTTATTTAGGATGTTTGGCCTCACTCAACTGGGTACTTAAGATTTAACTTGTTTGAAAACAGCAATAATTAAATGGTAAGTGTACACACACTTGCATGTGTGTATATATATCACGTCTACAAAAATTATAATCTATCATGCTTTTTGTCAAAATGATTGAATTGATACATACTCTCACATACAAGGGATTCTTTAACAATTTACATAGTGCTGTATTTTATGGATATTAAAATGCTTTTCTTAAAACATCTGTTTCATTAATTTTATTAGTTGAGTTCTCCACTGAAATTATTCACAGTAATTATAACTAGAGACAATGGCTTTATTTTAAGTATATTAAATGCAAGATCATAAGGATGCTGAAAAAGTGTATAATCTATAGTTATTCACCAAAACAGAAGTTTCTGTGTCATTTCTCTATATTCAAAGCAGAGAAGATATGAATCAAAGGCTTTCATCATAAAAATGTAGACACTAATTAAGGAAAGTATGATATATCGTTGTTCAAAATTTTTCCTGTATCAAATTTTAATTTAATTTGACTATTCAACACTTATGTTCACTGAAACATACATTCATTCGAAAATTATATGTAGACTATATAGCAATAAATAAGAAATGCAAGCAAGATGTTCCAACAAAAACATATTTTCAACTCACCCATATTTTAATATATATATATATATAGTCTGTTCTATGACATGTTAACAAATTGTAATAAATTTCTTGTGAGAGAACTTGACCAAATGCCAATCTGACTTTGAGAAAAAGATCAAAGCTGCTGACTCAAATTATTTCTGCACTGACATACTTGTCTTTGGCTATTGAAATTTGACCTTCTAATACATCCTGCCTATATTGTTCTTTGTTGATTCTCACTGCGGATGTATTTTATTAACTGACTCATAAGTCATATTGTCCCCACTGTGTAAGTACATAATAATGTAAAAGCAATTTAGCTTTTCTCCCATTGTTTCTCCTGCATGCTTTTGGTCTAGCAAAGACCACAGAAATGGAGAACAAGGATGGAAGGCATTCTGGTACATCTCTGAATAAATAGTTTGAGATTGTGAAAAACAACACGTCAGTCAAACCTTCGAGCTCTAAGGCACCTGAGTCCCAGAGACCACTTAATCAGTGTGACATACACTTATGAGGTTCTTCCACGTGCTCAGCTTAAGTTTCAAAAAAAATATTATTAACTTAGACCTCTCAAACTATTACATGAAGAAAAGGCTCTGTTCTCTTGAAGGTCATATCATTGTGCTCTCTACATTTGAAGTAAGATACGTACTAATTTTCTCTCAGGAAAGTTTAACTCTTAATGTGTTCAGTCAGTAGGATTATTTCTCCTTTAAAACAGTCCCAAGCATCTTAGATTTGGGAAGTATAGTTAAACCAACAAATAATTAGATTCATTTTAAACACATGTAAGATACTAAATCAAGTTGACACCAACCCAGAAGATTTATTTATGTAAATTAAAATTCTTCTAGTAAATTAAATAAAATCTATGACAACATAATTTAATATCTATTATAATGTCAACAGACACTAACCTGGTACAGTCATACAAATAAGAGCAAGTTTGTATAGATCGCTGGAACTACCTGACTGATGAAAGTCTGCTTTAATATGTATATAAATGAAGCATTATTATATAGGAGCATTTGTAATAAGAACCTTTTCCTATGATACTAAAGATTCAGTGTACAGTGATTTAGAATCACCTTGGGATTCTAATATTCTCCAATGAACAGAACCTAGTTCCAAGTCATATTATTGATTATTTTTAAGTGTCTTTACAGTATAAGCATATTAAGTAGCCAGGTGTAAGCAAAGTACAAAAGAAAAACAAAAAACAAGGAGGCAAGAGAATTGCAAAATTGGGACTATGCAGGGCTACGCAATGAGATCCCATGTAAAACAAAACAAACCAATTAAAAAGTCTAAATTGGCGATAATAACAAAAACACTTATTAACTTTTTACTCTATTGAGGAATTTTAACCAGTTTTTTTATTCATCCATTGCAATTGTTATCAGCTAAAAACATGCAAGTAGAATGAATCAATTCTGAAGCAATTCTAGGGCGTAGGAATCTATATGTGATCTGTAAATGATTAATGGGTATCTGACAGATATGGAATTAGAGACAAAAAGACTTCCTTTTCCTTGTTTCTTCTCTGTTCTCTTTTTCAGTTCTCTATCTATAACCACAATGCAGCTTCCACAGATAATCTAGTAGACTTCACTGATGCACTGCACTGCTGCATCTTGCAATTGAGAGTAATATGTGAAACAGAATGGTCATTTCTCTTTTCTTATTTTACCTATCAAATGCATATGATATGCTAAAAAAAAAAAACCCAGGAGTCAATCGCTCATGGTTTTTCTGTCATTGAGAATCTGTGATGGATCTGAGATAACAGAGAAATTTCCATGATTTGGCAATTTTAGGTTCTAAGGTTCAAACACTATATTCCAACAAGTGCTCTGCTGTAGACAGAAGTTTCTCTGTCCAGTCCTGCCAGTCCCACAGTCATTTAGTCCCAAATATTCACAAGAAGACTTAAATCAGTTACAAGCGGTTTGTTCTATGGCTCAGGGATATGCCTTGCTAACTCTTAAACTTTACATTAACCCATATTTCTATTCATGTTTAGCCACATGGATTGGTACCTTTTTGCTCAGAGTAGCATTCTTATCCTACTTCTTCTGGGTCTTTCTGTCATCTGTTTCTCCTTTCTCCCAGGGTTTTCTTAGTCCAGTAATCATACCTGTACTTCCTGACTGGCTTCTTCTGGCCAATCAGCATTTTATTAAACGAATATTTACAGTGACAAATATTTACAGTGTACAAAAGCATAGCCCCATGGCACTATACTGTGATAAGCATTGTTGATTTATTTTCTAGGATACATATGCATATGTAGGTGAGCATGAGGCTTCTCTAGCCAGGTATGGGGTTGGGTTGCTATAACTGAAACTGATGTAGCAAAGGAGCACAGGCACTTGTCCTGTCTTAGCTACTGAAGGAAGTGGAAGCATCAGGACTGCAAGTTTGAGGCCAGCCTGGGGAACTTAAAAGACTCTGTCTTAAAGTCAAATTTAATAGGACTCTGATGTCTTGTCACTCTATGCTGCTTTACTCAGCACTTCATGATGCCCATCCACTGGCTGGAGAGGGGCTTTTACTCAATTACCTTCTCCTCACAAGCTCTACAACATCAGTAACCTCATTTTTACTCTACTGCAATTTCTGTACTCCAGTTTATACTGCTTATAGAAAGTGCTCAGAGGTGTTGCCTTTGGATTTTATTACCTTAAGTATTAACACCCAGATCTATGTTTCATCAGCTTACCCACTTCCTTGCCAATATTCTCAATTGTCCTGGCTTGTGACCTTTCCTTCCTTTTATCTTCTCCACCTCAAATAATTTTAATAAATTATATCAAAACATACCCAGTCCTTAGCATCGGCTATCTGCAGATAGACCATGGAGGCAGGAAGGCAGTAGATAATAATGAGGACTATCATGAGTGTTTCAAAAGTAAAGGAGACAAAAAGAAATGTGTCCCTGAGAAAGTGACATTTAAGTTGAAACTTGAACAGTGCTAATAACAGGCTAAATGTGACAGGAAAATGCTCTTGGCAGTAGGAGAAATATATATTTAAATTATTGATTTTGATTTTGTCATTCCATTCTCTGTGGAATATTCCCAGGCCTTAAATCAGAAATCCCTTTGCAGAGGTGGTCTCTCTATTCTCCATTCTCAGTAGCTCACAATATATTATATTTGTCTATATATTTTTCCTTTCTTGTCTCCCAGGTTCTGTAAGGTGGTTTGATATTTAATGTGTTCCTCATTATATTCCAGAACCTCCACAGTATCCAAAAATAACTCAGGCTTAGTGAAATTTGTCAATTAATCAATTAAAAATTAACTCCACAAGGGGTCACACTAGACAATAAGTCAAGACAAATTCATTATATTGATCTTCTGACAGCCATGGTAACAGGATCTAGTCATATTGACTGTCCAAAGCAATAAGTATTTCTCTTTATTATTAATTTAATTTATTTTACATCAGAAAGGAAGCATCCTCTCCCCTCTCTCCTCCCTCTCCCTCTGCTAGCCTCTCAGCCCCCTCTACTCCTCCTCCTTATTTACTTCCAAAGAGGCAAAACTTTTCTGGGTAGTAGAAAAGAATAGTCTATCAAGCTGCCATAAGATCAAACAATCCCCCTTCCCCTTTGTATTCAGTCTGAGTAAGGCAATCCAGCATGAGAAATAGGTTTCCAAAAGCCAGCCAAAGCATCAAGGGCAGACATCCCTTGCTCTCATTACTTGGAGACCACAAATAACCAAACTACACAACTGTCTGATATATTCAGAAGGCCTAGGTTGTCACATGAAGGTTCCCTGGGTGTTAGTTCAGACTCTGAGTTTCCATGAGCCAGGTCAGCCATTTCTGTGAGTTTTCTTGCTGTGTCCCTGACCCACCTGGGTCCTATAATCCTTCCTCCCTTTCCTCAGCAGCACTCCTAGAGATCTGCCCAATGTTTGGCCTTGGGTCTCTAAATGTTCCTTTCTCGGTGATTGAATGAAGACTTTGGTGCAGTGGGATTATTTAGTGTAAATAATTGTCCAGCCCACTGATTTAATAAAAAATGCGGATTGGCCAAAGGCATACAGGAAGTGTGAGCAGGGATACCAGACTAAGAAAACTCTGGGAACAGGAAGAACAGAGCAGAGATGATACAGAGATGCCAGAAAGAAGCAAACAGAGATGGTAGGTGATGCAGAGGAAAGAAGTTGACATGCTGCTGAGAAAAGGCACTGAGCCCCATGGCTGAACAGGATAAAAATCATTGGTTAGTTTAAGAGTAGAGAGTTAGCAAGCTATATGCCTGGGTCCTAAGCCAATCAGCATAAAATTAATATAAGCCTCTGTGTGTTTCTGTGATACTATAGGTCTGTGGGTCTAGGCCACAGGGTCAGCTGGGAAAGTCCAGGCCAGAAATGTACTACAACATTCTAGTCTAGAATAACAACCTGGGTAGTCACCAATCTGATCACAGGAGATGACCAGTTCAGACTCTGCATCCATTGAAGCCAGAAGTCTTAACTAGGCCACCCAATCATCTTTCTCAGCATTCCTTCTGCCCATCCCTGCAACCAGATTCTTCAGGTTTCCATTCCCACTCACCCTCAGTCCACCCAGATCTCCTCTATTTCTTCTTTCTAGGTAGAACCATGTGTCACCTTTTGGGCCCTCCTGGTTACCTAGCCTCTCTGGGGTGGTAGATTGTAGTATAGCTATTTTTTCCCTTACAACTAATTTATACTTATGCGTGAGTACACACCATGCTTGTCTTTCTGGGTCTGGGCTACCTCATTCAGGATATATTTTTTTTTTCCTAGTTCCATTCATTTGCTTTCAAATTCAGAAGTACTCAATACTAGCTTTCTGGAGCAAGGACACTGTGGTGCTCTTTCCATACACATGTATCAATCAACCTAATTTTTGCTTTTAAGTCATTTTAGATGTACTGAGTCATTGCATTAATTCTGGAGTCCATATCTGTGAGTACTGTAGCTGGTCTTCAGGGCAATGCTTCTCAAAAGTGGACAACAGTCAATTGTTGCACAATGTGACAAGACTGCAGCTTTTCACCACAAGGCATGTCTCTCTCTATATATATATATTATTCTTTATAGAGTGATAGATAAGTTAGAAATATATAAGAAATACATGATTTCAGATTTTTCTTCCTTCATTACTAGTTCCACTCAATAAAAACATTTTAAATATCTGCCTCCCACCTGTGGCTGAATGAGGACTATCACAACTTTCCTAGCTTTATGGGTGGCTTTAGATCAGTTAGAGCTTCCTTCTGGTTTCGAGTGCCAAGGGAGGCAGTTGGTTGGAAGGAAATAGAATGAAAACAAAACATTTGCATGTAGCCTCTGGGACGGATGATAATGGATCAAGGGATTTGCCTTTTCCAAGAGATTAATGCTTTTGCAGTCTTGTGTGAGCAGGTCCCAGAAGGTGGAGGGTACTGGAAGGCACTGTTTTCTTGTTTATATTCAATGAAAATCTTTACTTTGAAGTTGCATATGCTAGGAATTTCCCTTTCAAAGTTAACAGAGTAAATATTATCAAGAGCATCTCATAGTTTTGCTCTAAGCCACAAAGTTTCCAGTTACCCAAAGGAGAAGAGCAGATTGTTTCCTGGGCTGATCAGGGAAATGCTAATTTTTGAGGTGTTAGATCATAGTCAC
Source organism: Sigmodon hispidus (assembly GCA_004025045.1). Lineage (NCBI taxonomy): Eukaryota > Metazoa > Chordata > Mammalia > Rodentia > Cricetidae > Sigmodon > Sigmodon hispidus. Next base: position 34,763 of record PVIH01018575.1, read on the forward strand.
TGAGGCAAAACCTGTCCTTGGAGGAAGATAATTGGCTATCGGCCTTTTTTCAACTAGACTTTAAAAGCTGAGTTATTACCACTCTGTTTCCCAGATATCAGTGTTTGTGACTTCATCTGCTGTATTACCATACTTTTGTACACTGGAAATATTTGTTATTGTAAATATTGGTTCAATAAAACATTGATCGGTCAAGTGGCTACACAGGAAATAGAGGCAAGTCAACCAGACTAGGAGAATTCTGGGAAGTGGGAGAACAGAGGAGAGAAGGTAACAGTGAGATGCAGAGGAATCAGGATGAGAATGATGTTCTGAGAAAAGGTACCAAGCCACGTGGCTAAGCATAAACAGAAATATGAGCTAACTTAAAGTACAAGAGTTAGCAAGTAATAAGACTAAAGCATAGACCACACAGCATTAAGTAAGATAAGCTTTTGTGTGCTTATTTGGGACTAAGCAGCTGTGGGACTGTGGATCCTGACCTTAGGGCTAGGACTGCCAGAAAATTCAGGCTACAATCATCTTCATTTATAATAATTTTATGTGGATAAAACTGAGATGAGCATAACAACATATTTCTGTAAAAATTAGTGGCAGTGGTAATTTATTCCCAAAGTATGACCTTTCCTAGAGTTTCATGTGTGGAAGGCTTAGTCCCCTGCTGGTGGATATAGCCACCAAGCAATGGCTAGATTATAATAGTTTTGACATTATAAGTAGGATAATGTAAAAATAGATACATAAATTGATAGTGTCATCTGGAAATGACAGATACATCCAGATATGATTTGTAGTTGAAGGAAGTCGTGTCCTTAGGGCTCTATTTTGTCGTGGGCTCCTCTTTTTCTCCTTTTCCCGTCAGTGGTTGTCATTTGCTCTGCTACAGTCCCTGCTGCAGCATTCTGCCACACCGAATGCCTATAACAAGTAACCAAGATGATCATGGACGAAAATCTCTTAACGTTTGTTTCAAAAGTTAGTTTTTCAGTGAAATAAAAAAACAAACAAACAAACAAACAAACAAACAAAACTAACCTATCAGTGAATTAGAAGGAACTTTGGACTATTAGTGAGACCAAAAAGCTTCCTAAATTTTAAATTATTTCACCTTAAAATGAAAAAAAAAATGAACAAGATTTGCTAATTTCAAGCTATTCTCATTGGAAAATGTCAAAGGTCACTGAGAAAGACAGGAAGCAAAGAAAATTTAATTGGTGTAATGCTTAGTTTTAATTGTTAACTCAATAAAAGGAAGAATAACCTGAGAAGAATGTGTCTGTCAGGGATTTTTTTGTATCAGGTTGGCCTCTAGGTATGCCTGTGGGGTATTGTCTTCATTTCAATAAATGCTATGGGAAGACCCAGCCCACTGTGAGTAACCCTATTTTCTAAGCAGTAAATCCTGACTATAGTAATCAGTTTCTGGCCTGGACTTTCTGGCCTAACCCTGAGGTTCTGGCCCACAGACCCACAGACTTACAGTCTCACAGAGACATAGAGTTGCTTATCTTAATTTTATGCTGATCAGCCTAGGGGCCAGGCATATAGCTTGCTAACTCTTTACTCTTAAACTAACCCATGGTTCTTAATCTTGTTTAGCCATTCAGCTCGGTACCTTTTCTCTGTAGCATTTCAACTTCTTTCCTCTGCATCTCCTGGCATCTCTGCTCTGTTCTTCCTGTTCCCAGAGTTTTCTTAGTCTGGTAGCCCCGCTCACACTTTCTGTCTGCCTTCAGCTAATCAGTGCTTTAATTAAACCAGTAGGTGGGACAATTATGTACAATGTAACAGAGCATAGCCCCTCTACACCTGACTCCAGGAGTGGAAAAGTAAACAGCATGCAGGCATTCATTTTTCTCTTTTGCGGCTATGATAATCTGCTGTTTCAAGCCCTTGACACTGTGACTTTGCCACAATTATAGGCTATAATCTGAAAACTGTGAGCTAAAATAACCTTTCTTCTTAAGTTGACTTTTATGGGGATATTTTTTCACAATGACATGAAAGGAGACTAAGCCAAGTGGGATTCTATCTTTCAACTTAAAATCTACCTCTAAATTTATCTTCTTTGTGTGCTGAGTTTCCTTAGAAAGTTCCTTTGGTGAACTTGCTTCAGTGAACTATATGGCCCATGAGAATTATTCTTCATCAGTATGCCCTTATTCTATTCTTATTCAGAGGCAAAAAATTCATAAGAGTACATATTAAATCTTTAAAATATAGGCTATGATATTTTCAGATAAATCTGATCAAGAACTGTGAGAAAGCCTATTTTAAAAATACCACAAACATTTGAACTTCAACTCCACAAAAATATACAAATAAAATTTTTGGCTTAATAATACTTCATTAAAATCCATTTGAAAGTAGATTTTATTCCTGGAATAGGCCACCCAGATAAAATCTCAAGAAATAACATTTCCTTGTTCTAGAGGTCATTTACTGAATATTAAAAAAATGTGATCCCAACTAGCATCATTTGATTATCTGTCATATACTAGTCAGGCACTGCTAGACTTTGACAATCAAATCTAAATAAAACAAAGTAAGAAAGATATTGTTATTGATCATAAAAAAACGTGGTCTATCAAGAAAGGCAGGCCTAGGAACACAGTTAATTGCTAAGGGATGATGTATGTATAGGTATACAAGCATCAAACATACAATTAAATTGTGGTAGGAAAGAATGGCAATTAAAAGCACAGGGTCTGTATTTAAATTATGCCTCCATTATTTAGTAAAATTATGGTGTTTAGTTTTATAACTTACTGATTTGATGGTTTCATTTTCTTTATTTGTAAAATAAAGAGTTGCAAACATGACAGGATGTTTTTAATACCTTAAGTGGTGAAATCAATGTTTAACACTTGGCACAATGTGTATATTTAATAACATTACATGGTAGCTATTTTTATTATGTCAATTAAACAACAGCTTTCTCTCTTTTTTTTGCTTGTTTGTTTTATGTGTCAAGACAATTCATTTCTTTTTTTTTAATTCCTTTTTTTTCTTTATTTTGTATTTATCGAAGAAACAGTAAAAAGTATTTAAAAAAATGCTGAAGAGTTAACAATAACTATACAGAGGATAATAATCATAATCATGGCTTATCAAGGGTGGAAATTCAAATAAGATTACTACACATATATTTTCTTTGTGTTCAGCTTTCCCTCTGAATTTTTTTTTCCATCCCTGTATATCCTTATTGAAGGTCTCTTCCCCCTCCCACCACATCTGATCATTTTTCTTCTCTGCAACTCCCCATCCACTCCCTTGGCAGGGAGCAGACAGTCCTATGGT